>VXCM01000957.1:0-134389 GCA_014773175.1 Lucifuga dentata
TCAAAATCAAATATTCAAGCAATACACCCACCTTAAAAATTGATGTTTCGCCTGCTAATAGTTACACAGCCTTTAAAGTTTTAGATGAATGCAGGTCTTCTTTTGGGACAATATTCCCCAGTGGACATACATTCACTCTGCGCTTTTTATTGTGCTTAAACGCTAAAATTACGAAACTTTGAAAAAAACCCGAATACACTTCTTGTTTGCAATGATGGATTACCTATCCCAAGAACGTTTCAAGTATCAACAAGTTGATTTTAATAGTGTACCAGAATGAACTGAAACCAGTGGTGGTCTGGAAGGTAGGAAAAACATTTTTTAATTCACCGTTCCAGTAGTATGCTTCGGGAAATGATTGTCAGTAACGTTTTGTGTATGAAAATTTAATATATTAGGCTCGAACATGCAAAATGGGTGGGATGGTCCTTTAAGGACATTTTATGAACTGAACAATTAATTGGAAAAAATACTCAAGTAGAATAATCGATTCAATCTATTTCAATGGATCTTTTAGTCAAAATTTGTTATTTTGTCTAATGATTTAAGAAAGTATTCATTTTATAATAGTGTGAAACAGAAATGCAAGCAGAGCCTCCTGTTTGATTATCTGTAAATATTTAGTAAATGTCCTTGATCAGTGACAATGAATTGATTATCATTGTCGGTTTTGTGGAAACTGATTGATGAATTGACTGATCACTTCAGATCTCTGAGGGAGTCCTGATCACTTTCTGTTTTTTTGTTGTCTGAATGTTTGGACAGATTTCTACATAATGTAATTCTATTGCATCTCTCTGGAGGTTACAAGTCGTCTCCAAACACACCGAACATACACAACAAGAAAGGTTTCTCTTTTGCCGTTTGTGTCAGACACCTGACTGGGATTTGCATTCACGACCTCCTCCTGCTTTAAATCAGCCATCTGCTGCAGTCAAAGCTCAGTAACCTCTTCATCTGATTCCCTCACTGGCTTGTATCTGGACACTTATTATTCACTTAAGCTTTCTTTGCATTATTGCTGCATGACATTATATTTTGTTTCTGCTTTGACGGCTGTCTGCTCAGATGAGCAGGATTCTCCCAAACCCTGCCAAACCACTCGGAGCGCCGCTACATCATTAGGAAGTAATAATGGGTGTGAGAACTAATGGCCTCTGCAAGACGTGTGTGTGTTTGTGTGTCCTGCTGTTCTCCCTCTGCCCCAACTNCCCCCCCACCCCTTTTTATTAGCAGTGAATATGAGGCAGACTGAAAATGTGGGCCAAGGTGAGAGAGAGACCGCAGACAGTTGAAAGAAGAACAAATCAGTCTTTTTCTCTTCTACTCCCTCCTCTCCTGCTCCTGCTGCTCATCACACATTAATGTCTCTCTCCTTTTCTCTGTCCCTCTCTCCTCCCCGTTCCCTTTTGCCCCCTCGNGCGTCGGCTGCAGCCAAGCAGGCAGCCATTGCACAGAGAGGGGGAGAGTCATTGCCCACTCTCTGCTTTTTCCTCCTCTTTTGACGTCACACCACAGTTTTGCACTTCTTTCTTATTATCTATTTATCCTTTGTTCAGAGAGGTAGTTCTCAGAAGAGCAAAGAAAGAAAAAGAATGTATTTTTCACTAGAGATCGTATCAGTGTGTGCAGTTCACAGAGCATCCTTCCCCTCCCCTCCATGTTAAGATCAGGCTTTGTGTGCAACAGAGAACGAGCGTACAGTAGTTTGTGGTAATAACAGATGGCTCTGTGTGTGTGTGTGTGTGTGTGTGCATATGTGTGAGAATGTGTGTGTGTGCACGGGAAGATGACTAAGTCCGTTGAGTCTCATGTGTTTCCGTGTCTGACTTTGTGTAGCGGACGCGTAATCTCCAGTGTGACATAATGATAATCTGGTTAAAGCAGACGGCCACGTTTGGCCTTCTGGCTGTTGCACGTTAGAAGCTCTTCACTGTGCACATGCACGCAGGCTGGCAGCAGCGCTCCTCGCTGTGGCCCACAGGGACTGATTATGGTCCATGCTCACCAGTGGGGATCTGGTTGTCCTTCATGGTAGGGAGGTTTAAAGTGTTTTCCATTCTTTGTCTTTCATTGTTTAGCATTTTATTGTGTTCCTGCTATTTGTTTTGAGTTTGATTATAAATTGGAACTTGGGTAAAATAAATAAATAAAACAGCCCTTTAAATTTAAGATCCTCATAAAGAGATTGGCACCATTTTCTCAAATCCCATTTCACAATGTGACATCAACTGAACGTGACGCCACCCCACCCCACACATTCAAGGGCACAAATACTTTAGTGTTTCATATAGGTCAGAATCCTTGCACACATTTCTGATAACTTAAAGTGGTCAAACACTTTTCCACAGACATCCTTGGTAGTTCAAACACATCAAGATCAGTGACACATGCATCATCTTCCCACATCAGCACCTAAATAAACAGCATATTATATTTGCCAGTGGCATTGTATCTGTTAGAGTTTGAATCGCAGACATATCAGCTGTGTGTAAAGGATCTTTCATTCAGCAACTGTCTGCTTTGGTCTTTGGAGGCTTTTACATCTTGTTTACTGCAGTTTTAATTTGAGCTGGCAGGTAAGACATTGAATGCATCATCAGATTGGGGCTCAAGCAGCTCTGCCTTCCTAAAGCTGTCAAGACAGACTTCGAAATGACACATTTTTTTCTGCTTTTTGAAAAGACCAAACGTCTTTAGTGCCATCTCTCTCTCTCTCTCTCTCTCTCTCTCTCTCTCTCTTTTTTGTAAGGGAAAATTATGAGCGAATCCTTTAGGACTTGATGTGGTTTTTAGGAACCACTGGAGGAGGAAAATATCCTAAAGTATCCTAAAATGCAACCGCAGAGGCCATGGTGAGACAGATTAGACACCACGTGATGCAGGTTGTCTGGTCTGCATGAACCTATGTGCACTCCGTGTGTGATACACGCCTCAGGCGTGAGTCACGTGGACACCCGCACTTCCTGTTTCTGTTTGGTATGTACAGATTCTGCAGGTTGCTGCCTGCTGTTGTCATCTTGTGTTTCTTTTTCCACACAGTTCTTTCATGAGTGGGGAGACATTCATGTTTTGTGATTTTTCTAGGATATCCGACTGTGTTTTCCTCCCGCTGCGTCTCTGAGGCAGTTTGTGTACATGCACTTTTGAAATTGGTAGATTATGTCACTACTCTTATTATGGAAATTAGTTTGGAAATGCCTTAGATTTATGGTTATTTTATCTCTTTTTCTGATTTTGTGATTTTGTGTGAATAAGCTGCAGGGTACCTCACCTTATTAGATTAATATTTGTCTAATGTTCTCCCTGTGCATCTCTTTTTTATGCTTTTTGAGTGTGAAAAACCGCTTTCTGTTCACTTTGATTTTGCTTAAATGTTAGCTGTTTGTCCCTTTTTTATTTATTTATTTATTTAGGCAGTGAAACAACTTTTCTGTTGCAATCAGATTCCAGTATGTAGACGAAGCACCAGCCTTACTCAGTCGGGCTCCTGGCTTAGTAAAAATGTAGCTTGTGTTGGATATTTGAAGCAGAAATGTCTGAGGAGACTGAAATATTTAAAGTTCGGGTGTTTTACTGCTCATGGACACTGTTGGCCCTGCAGCTTCTCATTGTTAAAAATCTGAGCAGCTTATTCAGAGTTGAACTGTTGACTGCTTGTTGGCTTCGCTCCAAACTGCTTTGTAGAGCATAACAGATCTTCAGATTTACTGTTTTCTCCCTGGATTTGTAATTTCAGACACTGAGTTATTATAGTAGTAAAGCGTCACATATTTTCTGCATAAATGCTCCAAATTATTATCAGGTCTTTCCTGTTGTTGTCTGTCAGTGTCCAGCTAAGACATTTATGTGACTGTTGCTCCATCAGTTATTTGTGCAGCAGCTCACTGCCAATCACTAACGCATCTGACCTTGGACATTGAAATTAACAGTAAAAATGAACAATTTGGTGGAAAAGGTAGTTGCTCGGGTAATTAGATTTTTTTTTCCGTTTTGGGCAACATACAGCTTCTAATTGGTTCTGATTATCTGTCGCTGTTATTTCCAGCTGTTACGGATACCTGATAATCTAAAATTTTTTAACTAGACCAGATATGTCCAACCCAACAGACCATATAATTACCTTGGGATCTCTCAACTATCATAAGTCCTCCATCTGCTGAAAAAAATCTAATGAAGCCAAAAAAAATTGGAATAGAAAATATTCAGTATGACATGAAAACCAAACAGATTTAAATCTAACTAAACAGCACCTACATGCATATTACACATGCATATAATCAAGGGGGTCAAACAACAGAATGCAGTATTTGCTGAGTTTTCAGTGCACTGAGCAGGACATGCTGTTATTGCACTTCTGTCTGGACATTTGAGCTGATGATTTTGCAGTCACAGGATGATCCCTCAGGCCACCACATCCGCCAAGCTGCAAGTTAATTGAATCCCCTTAAATCAATCCAGACTGAAGTAATCCGCTGCCCTCAAGCACCCAGCGTTCACCCCAGATATCACTCCAGCAGTCTTCACAGATAAACCAGAGATGAGTGAAAAGCAAAGATAACATGCCGCCACACAGTGTGAAAAATATGTTGAGGAGACCAGAGAAAGGAAATGTGCAATTACAGGCAACAGCTGAGGCTGATTAGGGTCAGATTCTACACATTTTATTTTTTATTTTTTTATTTTTTTTAGAAAATAATCAAAGTGGCAAATGGCAATTTTTAAAGGAAAATAAGTTCATTAGAGGATTGTGCTGAATTGGTTGCTATGGATACCATCCTTGTAATGAGGGTTGGTTTCAAGGGTCTAATATCCATTTATACAGATAATTTTTGTCACCTTGTTAATAATTAAGTGTACAACTTTGAACAGTGGCACAGACAGAAGTAAATGACATGAATCCACTTCAACTTGAGCTCCATGCAACATCAGCAAATCAGTGCCTGTAATATATGGAGAGACAAAGTTTGTAGGTTGTTGCAGGCAGAGATCTACAGAGCCGCTCGTTTCCAAAGCCTGTGGCTGTAATAAAAGAGAATATGCTTCCTCCGTTTCTCCCAGTTGTATTTTATTCATTTGGGCTCAGCCACCTTGTTTGAATTATGACCTGTCAACACTTTATTAAGTAATAAAGTGGGCATTCTTTTCTTTACACATGGTGGCTTTTATTTGAAGCCAGCTCTTTTCAATGGATTCTTCTGCACTCAGCTGTGATTTTTTTTTTTCTTTTCTCCTCCTATATAGTTTTCTAGCGGTGGCATTAGGAAGCGTCAAAGCATATAATTTAAAGGACCATACTATCCATTTTGTATGTTTGAGCCTAATACAATCAATTTTTATACATGTAAGGTTACTGACAATCATTTTTCAAAGGATAAAACTGTATTTCAACTTTAGTGATATTTTGCAAAACCTCTTAATCATTCAAAATCAAATATTCAAGCAATACACCCACCTTAAAAATCCATGATTGCCTGCTAATAGTTACGCAGCCTTATGAAGTCACGGTCATTTAAATTTTTTGATAAGGTCTTCTTTTGGGACTATATTCCCCGGTGAATATACATTCACTACATTCACTCTGCACTTTTTATTGCACTTAATGCTAAAAGTACAAAACTTTGTAAAAACCTGAATATACGTGTTGTTCGTAATGATGGATTACCTATCTCAAGAACGTTTCAAGTATCAATAAGTTGATTTTATTAGCGTACCAGAATGAACTGAAACCAATGGCAGTCTGAAAGGTAGGAAAAAAAGATTAACTCACTGTTTCAGTAGTATGCTTTGGGAAATGATTGTCAGTAACGTTATGTGTATGAAAATTGAATATATTAGGCTCAAACATCCAAAATGGGTGGTATGGTTCTTCAACGTTTCTTTAAACATCCTCCCTGAGGAAGGTGATGGATGAGAAAAAAAATCTCAAACCTGTTGTTATTAAGAGAAAGGAAACTACTGCTTTGAAACGTGAGCCAAAACACATTTAATTCGACATTACTTGTGAAAAACTAGCCTGATTAAAGAGAGACTTGAGTATAGCCTTCAAAAGTAATATTTGTCTGCCTGACATGTTTTAGAGTTTATCTATAAACCATATTAAATATAAATTTAGGTTAAATATAGATTTTCTGTCTGAGTTCAGATGAATGTGAGGAAAAACTCTGCCCATGAGGTGTTTGCCATTTGTTGTGTTTACTCTTCGCAGTTTTATCTTGCCTACTCACTCTGGCTTTTTGGGGCAAAAAAATCATTTTGCAGATGTGCCTAAGCATTATGGGTAACGATGCATAATATGTTGTGGTCTGATCTGGATTGACTAAATGTAATGTGTCATTGTGACACCTTATTCATACAACAAGTAGTAATACTGCTGTTATCTGGGAACGTGTTAATAAGCTGCCTGGGACTGAACTGCAGTAAAATGGGACAAGCTGGATCATACTTAGTATATTAATTATCTTGCTGGCTCTTAAAGCTTTTTGGCTCTTCAGAGTCAACTCCACCGAAATCAACTGGCATGTGAAAACAATTACGACTTTTCCTTCTTACCACTGAGCCACAAATTATTACATTTCAACATCCTAAGCAGAATGTGGATTTTCGGAGCCTGTTCTGCTGCAACCTGCTATACGCTACAGGCCAGAAGTTTGAAGTCACTCCCAGATTTATAAAAAAAATAATCAATACACTGTTTGTTTTATAATTTATTGCACAGGAAATGACAAAAATACATTAAATAAATGTAAGTAATTAGTTTTCAAGAAGAATTTGTCAACATAAAAGTACTTTGAAGTCATTTTAGGCTCAGACTTTGGTTTTGTCAAAGTAACTGGCCTTAAAACTGCTGCACAAATTCCCAGCATATACTGCAGTCATTTTTGGAAATAGTTCCTGGCAGTGATTCCTAACCACTTTTCAAGCACTCTAACAGTTTTTTTTCATTGCCTGGACATTTGCTCTGAACTTGCCTATCAAGCTCATCCCATGCCAGCTCAATGGGAGAAAGATCTGGAGACTGGGGTGGCCAAGTCATGATTCTCAAAACCTTTTGCTTCTCTTTTGAATGGATGTAATTTTGGCATAATTTTGCTAAATGTTTTGGATTGTCCTCCTGTTGAAGAATAAATTTTGTCCAATAATTCATAAACTGGATGGAATCACGTGTCTTTGAAGGATGGAATGGTAATTGTCTTTCTTCATAATTCCTTTAACTTGGACCAAGTCTATTAAAAGACATAAGCAAGGGAGTTGGAGCACAACTGCAGTGCCAGTGCACTAATAGAGACTGGGCATGTCTTCATTAAAAATAATTTCTTAAGCCATAGTGGCTACATAATATGCTTTTGTTCACAAATTCTTCTCGAAAACTAATTACTTACATTTATGTATCTTTGTCATTTCCTGTGCAATAAATTGCAAAAACAAACTGTATTGATGATTTTTTTTTTTTTTTTTTTTTAATCTGGGGGTGGCCTCAAACTTCTGGCCTGTAGTGTATATCTCTCTTATGGAGAGGGAATGTGTAGAGTTGTTTTGTTGGTTGTGTGTGTTTACCTGACAACTTGCGTCCTCTTCAGTGACACAAACAGGCCCGTTATATGTTTTGGCTTTATTAACGCGTCAGGAAAGCAACTGACATGGAAACAACCTGTAACTGTTTGACTAGATACACGAAAAACCAGCCTTTTCTTTCTGCCTTTACATTCTGAGGCAGTGAAACATGAATCTGATAATGAAATTAACTCAGCGGCGTACGGCTTCATTCATCTTTGCCAGGTTGTCTTGTGCTGTTTGTATTTCCAGCTTTACAAGTCATTTCAATATAACCGAGCAAGAAATGATACAAAGCTTAAGATTTTTTTTCCCGAGTTATTCCACAAGACTTCATTCTTTCAGTATATTTATCAGTTGATTTTGTGTTCCTGTCACCTTTTGTGGTGTTCTGTCCTAATCCTATTTGCACCAAACATGTTTCTGTTGTAGGTAACCCCAGGGGAAGTAGATATCAGGAAATACTCTCTCTCTCTGGCTTAAAAATAGAGGCTATATTGGCTGTGTTCGTGGCAGCATATAGGACGTGTATCTGAGCAACTGTCTTCTTTCTACATTCTTAGCGTTGAACCCACTCTTGAGTTTTTCTGTCTTGAAGGCGGCACAGTGCTGGAAACATGGGCTTACTACATTTGCTCTCTAGAGATAATGGCCAATTATAGCAGATGCATTACAGGTTATAGTTGTCGGGAAGAATCGGCCAATGGGGACCGAAGTGTGTGTTTGTGTGTGTGTGTGTGTGTGTGCGCACTGAGTTTTCAATTTCAATATTTGCAACACCAGCTTTTTCCATGAAACAGACCAAGTAGATGGATGTAAGAGAGAGAAAGCAATGAGCCCTTACTGTTTTCACCAATTAAAGCTGTAGAAGCTTGAAACAATTGAAGTATTGATTATACAATAACAACTGTGCTGCATCTCAATATTAGAAAAGTCTTCCAGGTAATTAACGTTCTGTGTTTATACAAGTCTTTATTGAAGAAAATGCCATAACGGCACTATTGATGTGTTTTATAACAGCTTGAATAGGTGTTGATGAAAGTGCTGCTGAGAATTCTGGTCTAATCAGACCCGTCTCCTCAGGCAAGAGATTGGAGAGAATTTCAGAGCTGCAGCCCATTTGATCTTATCTGAATCAGTGAATTAATTGCTACATTTTTTTTGTATTTATCCTTGGTAAAGTTCTGGTTCACGCTCCTTGTCACTGAGTCACTGACGTTTCACAGCAGCTGTCTGATTTGCTGCAGGTAATAAAAAGTGTCATTTACTTAACGTAAGCTTTCTTTAGCTGTAGATAAATCAAGAGATCATTAGATCATCTTGTCGTTGGTTCAGAATTCAGAACCAGATATGATCACGTTCACACCACAAACAGTTTGGTTGTTAGTTTGTGAAAAGGGTCAAAAGGGTTTTGATGTTGCTTGTCCCCAACCAAATGCGATTGCTCTTTTCAAACCTGCAAAAGTGGATTTTACCAAATGGGAGAAACCCAAACCTAAGTTTATACCAACCTGACTAAAGCACGTAGTTGTAAAAGCATTAGTGGTAATGTGCACATTGATTAACAAAACGTTGCACTGGATGCACTTTGTGTAGTTGATGCTTAAAGGACCATACCGGCTATTTTGCATGTTTGAGCCTAATATATTCAATTTTCATACATGTTACATTACTGACAACCATTTCTTAAAGGATACAACTGTATTTCAGCTTTCTGGATATTTTGCAAAATCTCTTAATCTTTCAAAATCAAATATTCAAGCGATACACCTTAAAAATCAATGTTTCACCTGCTAATAGTTACGCAGCCTTATAAAGTCATGGTCGTTTAAATTTTTTGATAAACGCAGGTCTTCTTTTGGGACTATATTCCCCGGTGGAGACATACATCTTTTCTATGTAGTTCTGCAGTGGATCAGTCAGCAGGACAGCCGTCCCGCCAACAAGTGAATCTGATTGGACAGTCTGCTCTGTGAAGCACACCACAACATTGTATCTCCGAGAGACACAGTTAGAAGATAACGCTAAAACCATGAAGTGTGTTGTTCCTGGATGTGAAAATTCTTACAGCCGTTGCGATTTGGAATAACTGCATTTTCATACTTTTCCTAGTAACTTTGAAGTGCGCAGACTATGGCTAATTGCAGTCCAGCATCCAGAGTATGGGGTCAGTACATCGATGGCCGTAATACAATTGTTATGAGTTTGCAGCGATCACTTCACCGTTCAGATCACTCCGCGCTTTTTATTGCGCTTAAATGCTAAAATTACGTAACTTCGAAAAAAAACCCTGAATATACATCTTGTTAACAATGATGGATTACCTATCCCAAGAATGTTTCAAGTATCAGCAAGTCAATTTTAATACCAAAAGTTGATTTTAGTACCAGAACGAACCGAAACCAATGGAGGGGGAAGGTAGGAAAAAGCGTTTTAATTCACTGTTCCAGTAGTATGCTTTGGGAAATGATTGTCAGTAACGTTATGTGTATGAAAATTAAATATATTAAGCTGAAACTTGCAAAATGGCCGGTATGGTCCTTTAAAAGACATGGACTACGTTAGGACTGTTTTAGGTTAAAAACTGATGTACTGAGTTTTTAAGTTTGTGAAATTAGCTAATTTTTGGAAAGTAGCTATCATTAGAAAAAGTCTCAGAGAGAGAGAGAGAGAGTCTGGAGTCTAACTTTCACCAGCACTGGATAGAGTCTATCTGATTAAACGGACTGTGATTGGATCTATAACTGGTCCCGTTCTGTTCTGTTCTCCCCTCAGCGTGATCCCTCCTGTCTGCACTCAGCCAATCAAATATTCCATCACCACAAGGCTTATGACCCACACCAGTTGCTATAGCAACCCCAGCCTGCCTCCCAGAGAACATGTCATGCATGTTAAGTGGTTCTTGGATGCTCTCGTTGTCTCTCTCTCCGTCTTGCACTCTCTTAAGTAGACAGGAGAATGATGAAGTGACTCGGCAGACCGCAGATGGTCAACACACAAGTTTCCTGAACGTGAAGTACAACTCATAACTCCACCGCCTGACCTCTGTTACGTTTAAGCACGACTGATTTTATAGGAATATATGTAGTATATATTATCCTTATATTTTCAACCATAAAAGTTTACAGATTAACTTTTTTACATGAACACTCAATAGAGTGATTGTGTGTATATATTCAGAATAAAAACAGGAACTTAATTGAAATGTTTAGATCAATTTGCATCATCCCTGCAGAAAAAGATCACATGAAAAGAAAGTTATGGGTGTTTTTTTTCTATTCTTCATATTCTTACTTTTACCCCTTAAAAGATCATATCAGTGGTACCCAACATAAAAAACCTGCATATATTTTATGTTACTGCCAACAGTTTTACAGCAAACACGACATCTATTAAATTGTTTTGTCAAAGTAAACTTTATTTAAACGGGCCAACACAGCGCTGCATGAAAGAAAATGTATGTCTCCGCCAGGATATATAGTCCCAGGAGAAGAAGACTTTCACAGATAAATTAAAAACAACCATGCCAACTAAATTCAGGCGTGCATCTTTGAAAGTGAAACATGGACTTTAAGATGGATGTATCACCTGAGCATTTGATTTTGAAAGATTAGGGAATTTGGCAAAATAACAGGAAAACTAAAATATGGTTTTATGTTTTAGAAAATGGCTGTCAGTATCATAATGTGTATGTGGGTAGTAATTGGGCTTAAACATGCAAAATCACTGATATGGTCCTTTAAATCTTGAAGCCCTTGAACAAGAAATTTGTGAGAATGAAAATCCATATTAAAACATAAACGGCCACAGCAGCTGTTGTTCTATGGAACAGATTTAGGTTTATCCCACAGCAAGAACAGAACATTAAAGATGAATGATTCTGTTCCATTGAGGCGTAGCAATGAGGAAACATACACAGTATACCTAAATATTAATGTTACAAGTTCACCCAAGTTTTTGTCTGGTCTAAATATGTGCTGGAGAAAGGTGTGTTACTTATAAAGAAATATAATATATTCAGTATACTATAATTGTAGTATAATAAACAATAATTCAGTTTATTTAGCACAGGTAAAGTTTCCTGCTAACTTTACTAAAGTTAAGAGAGAGCATAAGCTCTCTTGAGCCAATTTGACACCTTTAGAGACCAAATGTAGACTCTCTCTCTCTCTCTCTCTCTCTCTCTCTCTCTCTCTCTCTCTCTCTCTCTGCCACACCACCTGGAATGTCAGAGCAAATGCTTTGAAATGTTTGCTGAGAAATGGCAAATCTGCTGCTTCCAACTTATTTGGATACCAGCTTAAGATGCTCTGCTGATTTGTGTGTGTGTGAGAAAGGTGATTTTTTTTTTTTTTTTTTTTTTTTTGACCTTATGTACAGTGTGATGTAAATATTTAATCTCACCCTCGGAGCCAGTAGAGCAATGGAAATTAAAGTTTTTTCACCCCCATTCATGTCAGTAAAGCAAATCAAAGTGAACTGAGGGAAGACGTGCAAAGTGAATTCAGCTGGCAGCTTCTGTTTTCCTAAAAAATGAGAAGTAGTTCAGGAGATGCTGCAAATTATTCATAGCCTCCTGTCGAAGCTGCTACACTCTTTGTGTGTCTGTCTGTGTGTGTGTGGTGTGCGTATATGTGTGTGTGAGAAAGAGGGAGAGACCGAACAAGTGAGAGTGCCGCATTGAGCCAAGAAAATGAGGAAAGCCGTCGTGCGCTGAGGATTATTTAATCGTTGGTCGATAATGGGTCAGACAGACCCAGCACACGCATAAATACAGATTCACTCTCTCTCTCTCTCTCTCTCTCTCTCTCTCTCTCTCTCTCTCTCTCTCTCTCTGTTCCCCTGTGTTGCACAGGAGTGGCAATAAACATAAAACACAAGAACTGATTCAAATTAACTTTTTTTTTTAACTCTTTGCAGAGAAATAATAATCTGATAACAGGAATGTAGAGACGTGTTGAGATCTGTAATAATAATAATACTGTATATACTAAATGAGCTTTCCAGCAAGCAGCTGATATATTTTGTGTATATTTTGTGGTGGTGAAATGACAGAATACGAGCAGCTGCTGAAATTCCATTTACTCTGTGAGTTTTTCCGATTGCTTACTAATTAGTGCTGATCATTACCAATCAGAAGTGTTGCTCAGTGATTGGAGGAACAAAAAAAGTCATTTCACTCCATGCGTTTTGTATCAACATCATGATTACTTTCAGCTGCAGCACACATTCTGCACGATGTGAAGTGCTTCACAAATTCAAATCAATCAAGATGATTCTAGATGAATACATGATGTGATGATTCTGACTCCAGCAGAATTGCTCATTGATCTGCTCGTTACAAGCTGATTGATTTTAATGCACCTTTAAATCTACACAGCAAGGATGAGTTAGGGTGACATAAGTTTTTTTTTAAAAATCATGCCTTTTTTTTTTTTTTGNTTTTTTTTTTTTTTTTTTTGTGCTCTGATGACATCCCTGCATCTTTATTCAAATTCTTTGGTTGTTTGTATTATTGTTAGGTTGTTTGTATTATTTTTGTGGTCCTGTATCCTTATGTATCTCTAGCATTTGTTAACACATTTTTTCGAGGGAAGCGCTTGATGATGATGATGAGGTTGATTTTATTTTGTTTTTTTATGTGTGTGCATCTGCATGTGTGCCCACCTTCATAGAGAGCCTGCAAATCCTGGAAAAGTCTTGGATTGTTTTAAATTATCTAACCCAAATTCAGGGCCTTAGATTAACTTGATTAACTATCTTAAATTCAGTTCAATTCATGAATATAAATTGAATCAGTAAATTATATGTATATATGTTTATTATCTTGTGCTAGTGTGAAATTGCTCTTATTCTCCATTCTAATTGTAGAAAAAAGTCTTTAAAAGTCTTAAATCTTGTTCTGTAAGATTTTCTCTTAACCATGTAATAAAGCCTACCCATGAAATAATTATCAGAAAATTCAAATTTTTTGCAGTTTATTTCTTTATAGAGCCCTTTAACAAACTCCATATATATATATACATATATGATTTTTTTTTTTTTTTTTTTTTGTATCACATTTGATACATCAGCATTTATTTATCTCAACAGGATCTAAACTGGAACACTTTTTAAAAATTTTTGATGTTTTATTTTTTTGAAGATTTTATAGCCGTTTTGGCCAATAACCGATCATGTTGATGATGTAGAGGTCTCAGAAAATCATGTATCAAATGTGATGCAAATGGTGTTATCAGGTTAATCTCAACAACTAAAATCATAATCAGATTGGAGTTTTAGTATTTTGTTTGGGTTGACCTGTATTATATAACAGTTTCTAACCATTTCTGAAGTGTCATTTAGTCCAAATATCTCAGTTATGTTCCACACATGACCAGACTTATTTCCTTACCCTTTATTTTTTTTTACAGTAGAATCGGGTTTCTTTATCTTCACGTCTAAATCGATCAATAGCTTATCTGGACCAGATCAAATTCTAGCTGCAGCCAGCAGTTTGTGCAGATGCTTTGTTCTGAAGTTTCACTTTGGAAGTTTGGAAGATTTATTCATGTCTGATTTATTAAATATAACAATGAGACAATACAAAGCAAAACTAACTTCTTAACTCTGTGTCTGTATTGATTGAAGTCACCTGGAGTTTCTCTTATGTGGCCCTCCAGTGTGTTGAGTGTGTGAGAACAGTTGGATGACTGTGTGTGTGCGTGCACGCGTGTGTGTGTGTTGTAGTGTGATAATACAGAGGGCTCTCCTTCTCATGCTATTCTCAGTACAGTGTGGAAGAGACTATTTAAATACACACTCTCTTAGCCTGCCCCCTACTGTTGCCCAGACCTACTTTCAAACACACACAAATACACTCACACACACTCCAGGGAAAATACACCCCTAAACCGCTTTGTAAAACAACAGAACTGGACTTGAACTGAGCAGTGAGTGAAATAGAGGTTATCTAAATTTTTTAATCCCACTTCCCCTGGTTAAAACACAATTAAGCGCTTTGAAGACAAACATTAGGCAGAGGACTTTGTGGATCATACTGCCTCCTGTGGTTGATTGCGGCATTGCACCATCTCAGTTCTTTGCTCCAATTAGCATTTAAACAGGTAATCAAGTAATGCCTTAATCAACTTAGCTGTCAGTCTTCTGAATGAGAATTTGCCCTCATTGTTGCCTCTGACTGCATCTTGAGAGTCTTTTTTTTTTTTTTTTTTTTTAAGTCTGCATCTTCTTTTCTTCTCTGATGTTTCTTTGGATCAAACATTGCTGGAAATCATATTTTCCTCCAGCTTTTTTTCAAACATTTAGTTTCACTCTTTCACCCAAAGCCACTGATTTGATTTAATCATCTCTGCCTTTATATATACATATCAAAGTTAAAGTTCTGTTTTTTCATGCTCATATTTAAACGTTTACAGTTTATGTTACTTTTACTTCAGTAAAGCAAGTTTACCAAGTTAATGTCTTGTGATAATTTTTAATAAGCCTTAAAGGGTGCTGCTGAAATTGACATACTCATGTGAGCCAATCCACCCTTCATGAGTCTGGCAATATTTTGCAGTTGTAGTTCTCAAAGTAGCCAGTTGGTGTCCTCATTGTCCCATTTTCACCTCCACAGCCTGTTGGAACAGATTAAATGAGCTGCCTCCATGCTTTTACTGACATTTCATACTTGTGAAACTTTGAACCGTCAGCCGTCAGACGTAAACTGACACAAACTGTTAATTAGTGTTGAACCCACGTAGACGGTTACTTACAGCAGATTCATTTACAAAACACATCATAAACTGGACAGTGTTCTTCTGTTGTCGAAATGAGCTCACTATTTACTTGCACATCATTAATGGTTGTTTGAAATCTGTGTATGAATCATCGATTTGTTTGCATCTGTGTTTGTCCAGGAGCTGAGGAGTGTTAAGAGCCAGTGTAGTGGAGTCGCTCCCATCCAGACCTTTCCCCCTTCAGAGCTGCTGGCCTGAACCTCCACCTTTGGGCCTCACACACTCTGTCTTGAAGACGCACATACACACAAATACCCACCTTACTGCCACCCCCTCCGACCAGGATGATCACATCGGAGCTTTCTGTGTTACAGTGAGTATAGATTATCTGCACCTCCAGTCATTTGTCAGCATTTTATAATCTCAGGGAATGCTTCAGAAATAACTTACTAGTACAAACACAGTTACAAAAAAAAAAAAAAANAAAAAAAAAAAAAAAATGGGTTTACACTCCCATCTTTGTAAGAGTTTAAACATGCTGAAACATTTTATTTACAACTGCAGCACACTCTGAATGATGTCAAGTAAGTGTGATGATTCCACAAATTTAAATCCCTGATGATGCTTACACATCCCTAAATGAGGTGATACAGGCAGATTGTCTCATTTTGGGATTAAGCCAGCCTGCATATGCTCTGCTGCTTGAGTGAAAGCTTTGGACTAACAAGTCACAAGTCTCAACTTGTCTCAGGGACTCGTCCAATGAGTCTGGGGCAACAGATGCAGTGGGCTTAAGTATGAGCATGAGTGAGATGGAAGACCCAGAGGCTAAAGGCAAGAAGAAGAGAGGGAGGCCTGGAAAGCAGCCGCTGGTAAGAGTATTGGTGCGTGAAGGAAGAGGGATAAAGGTGTTTAAGTTTGGTTCCTTCATTTTTAATGGACTTCTCCCTTCCTGCAGACATCAAATAAGAAACCTCGAAAGTCACCCGCAGACAAAGGCGTGGGTGTGGCCAGAGGGCGAGGGAAAGCCAATGGCGTCGCTCAGCATAACGGCGAGGGCGGAGACCCTGTCACGCTGTTTGAAGTAGTCAAGCTGGGAAAGAGCGCCATGCAGGTGGGTGCATACAGACTTGAAATGAAGCACATTGGTAGAAAATAAATCAACTCTGTCTTTCATAGCATTCACACTATTCTAAAATATATTCAGTCAGTTATTCTGCTCGTCTGACAGGTACATTGGAACAGCACTTTAAATATGCAAACCTCAACCAGACCCCCGGCTGCTGTTGCCTGGAGGTCTTTCTGGCTGAAATCTATTATTTTTAAATCTCTGAATGTGTTACACATCCAGTTTGTGCATATTTGTGTTTGGAGCCTTTTTTTTTTCTATTGTGTTTTATAAAAACAATTGGTGGGTTCCTACATGTTTGCTGATGTGTGACCAGAGGAATTGAGAAAGCAGACGGACATCTAGTCTTACTCCCTGCATGCGTGTGTTTTTTTCTGTTTGTACAGGCTGTAGTGGATGACTGGATCGAGTCATATAAACAAGACAGAGACTTGGCTCTGCTGGACCTCATCAATTTTTTCATCCAGTGCTCAGGGTGCAAAGGTGACACAACTGAAACTATGACAAAACTCGTCAGCCAGTCAGATGAACAAATCTAAATCTGAGTTTAAATCCTGATGTTTCTGCTCTGTGACCAGGAACCGTGAGGATTGAGATGTTCAGGAACATGCAGAATGCGGAGATCATTCGCAAGATGACCGAGGAGTTTGACGAGGTAATACAAAACTGCTTTTATCAGATAGCAACGAGTGTTTAAGTTCGGGCAGCCAAGGTTTTCTGGTTGAAGTGTTTGGATCACGAAGCCTTAACCTTCACCTTTTTGTCAACAGGACAGCGGCGATTATCCTCTCACCATGCCAGGGCCTATGTGGAAGAAGTTCCGCTACAACTTCTGCGAGTTCATCTGCGTTTTGATCCGCCAGTGTCAGTACAGCATCATCTATGACGAGTACATGATGGACACAGTCATCTCCCTCCTTACCGGGCTGTCGGACTCCCAAGTCCGAGCCTTCAGACACACTTCCACACTTGCAGGTAACCTCACCACCTTCATGTGAACAGTTTTTTTTTTTTTTTTTTAGAACAGCTAACCTTCGATGGAAATGATGTGAGTAGTTATTTTTCACATAGATCCTTCTACGTGATTTTTGACTCTCCACAGCAATGAAGCTGATGACGGCGTTGGTGAACGTGGCGCTGAACCTGAGCATTCACCAAGACAACACCCAGAGGCAGTATGAGGCCGAGAGGAACAAGATAGCTGGGAAACGAGCCAATGAGAAGCTGGAGCTGCTGCTACAGAAGAGGAAGGAGGTTGGCTTGGGGTTGATTTGACTTTTGACGTGTGATTATTTAATGGAGGGCATTTGTAAAGAGCTTGTCGGTTTTTCTCTGTGCAGCTCCAGGAGAACCAAGATGAGATCGAGAATATGATGAACTCCATCTTCAAGGGTATTTTTGTGCATCGCTACAGGTACGCTTCCATGCTGCAATCTTGTTCATTGATTATTGATTTGTTAGAATGGCTCAAGTCACCTGATGATTGTATTGGCCGTGTTTGCTAGGGATGCGATTGCTGAGATTCGGGCCATCTGCATCGAGGAGATCGGAGTGTGGATGAAGATGTACAGTGACGCTTTCCTTAACGATAGTTACCTGAAGTATGTCGGTTGGACACTGCATGACAGGGTGAGCACACACATGTACACACACACAAGTTACTGACAGTTAAACTAAAGTCTGTATTTGGACTCGGAGATCTCCAGAATTGTTTAAGTTCCTTCTTTCAATTATTTTGTTGTGGTAAATCATGTATTTCATATTCATTCATGATTTGGTGTTGCTTCGTCTGTTTTTCTTTGATAGCTTTGAGATCTGCTTATCTTGTTTTGTCTCTGTCTTTTGTAGCAAGGGGAGGTGCGACTGAAGTGCCTGAAGGCTTTGCAGAATCTGTACACCAACCGAGAACTATTTCCTAAACTAGAGCTCTTCACCAACCGTTTCAAGGTAACTGCAATAAGAACGAGAATAAAAAAAATAAATGCTTTATGAGATTCTTAAGAGCCTCTTTATATCTAGACTAGGCTCCACTGAGCCAAAGAGACTCAGATTTAGATTGTAGACATCCCATCACAAATCCCACTGTTGTCCCTCAATCGTTCTCTTAATGCCTTTGTCTTTAATTTTGTTTTGTCTTGACAGAATCTAAGCTCTCCCATGTTAAAAATGTGTTGTATTTACAGCCAGCATGGTGACACTGTCCCTGTTCAACTATCTGCTTTGACAGGACCGCATAGTATCGATGACTCTGGATAAGGAGTATGATGTGGCTGTAGAGGCCATCAGACTCGTCACGCTCATCCTGCAGTGAGTTCCACTGACACTTTCTCACTGTCTCTGAAAACTGAAGTTTTCTTTGTGATTCAGACTCCTCTCATGTTTTACAAGGAGCCTCTTCAGTAGGTTTGGAGGTCTTTTTGTGAAATGTTGCTCATTTTCATTGGCTGTTGCAGGGGCAGTGAAGACGCCCTGTCCAATGAGGACTGTGAGAATGTGTACCACCTGGTCTACTCTGCCCACAGGCCAGTGGCTGTCGCTGCCGGAGAGTTTCTGCACAGGAAGTGAGTCCATCTTCACGTCTTTTCCCATTCGGCCCTCTGTCAGTAGAAAGTAGATGTTGAAATAAATGTATAAATCAGGTGTTGCAGGTAAATGTATTATCTTCAAAGGCAGCTTTTCTTTAGTGTCATAATAATTTCCTGATCAGATATTTATTTGCCATTCAGTAATGTGTCACTATTTGTCATTCTCTTTATCTCTTTCCCAGACTGTTCAGTCGTCATGACCCTCAAGCAGAAGAAGCACTGGCTAAGCGCAGAGGGAGGAGCAGTCCCAACGGAAACCTCATCCGCATGCTGGTGCTCTTCTTCCTGGAGAGTGAGGTAACACTCATACACACACACACACACTGCCACTCATAAATAAATCCTGTCTCTACAGATCATGCAGATATACACATGCACACAATCCCAAGATGAACTCATGAAAACTGATATATTTTCACAGAAAAGTATTTTTTATGGATTAAATCTCTTACTGTGTGTGTGTGTGTGTATAGCTCCACGAGCATGCTGCCTACCTGGTGGACTCGCTGTGGGAAAGCTCTCAGGAGCTGCTGAAAGACTGGGAGTGTATGACTGAGCTTCTGCTGGAGGAGCCTGTGCAGGGAGAGGAGGGTAAGACACACACACACACACACACACACACACACACACACACCCTGACACTCTTTAGTGTCCATGTTATTCCTCTCCTATTCAATTTTTTTTCTCTCTCTTTCTTTGTCTGTGGCTGCAGTGTTGTCAGACAGACAGGAGAGTGCACTGATCGAGCTCACAGTGTGCACCATACGACAGGCAGCTGAGGCTCACCCACCTGTTGGCAGAGGCACCGGAAAACGGGTAGGTTACACACACACACACACAGTTCATCACAAGTACTCCTGCAGGCTTCAGTATGAACCATATGATTTCCAGTTGTATGTCAGAGAAGTCAACAAGATCCAGCAGAAACTGTGTATCCAGTTGAAGCTTCCCATCTTTAGATCAAATCCAACACAGGACTCTCCTTATCTCTCTCCCCCTTTCTTTCCTGTCTGAGTCTACTTTGAAAGTACTAGTAACAGGCAAATAACAGCCAAACAAAATATAAAAAATTGAGGCAACAGGGTGGGAAACATCCCAAAAAGTTCAGCATCCAGCGGTTTCATAAATATTCTGTAGTGGAGCTGTAGCACTGTAGCATCGATATGGAAGTGAAGTAGCTAATGAGTTTTAATACAAATTATTGATATTTCACATTATCCTTTAACTATACTTAATCAAAGTGAAAAGATGGTATTTCCTGTTTTATTTCATTGCTTACAAGAAATCCCAATTGTACTGCCTTTTCTCTCACACCTTTCCTTTTCCTTTACGTACCCGCTACATCTGGTCATAAGGTTTGCTTGTGTTTTATCCAGGTGTTAACAGCAAAGGAGAGGAAAACCCAGATAGACGACAAAAACAAACTGACAGAGCATTTCATCATGGCCCTCCCCATGCTGCTGTCTAAGGTAAGACCTGACCTAGGCCAGCAGCAGGGATTCTCTGGCACTGTCTAATGATAGTTATTGATAGTTTTATATGTAGCTTTGGATAGATTATGAGAAGTAGTATCAACTGTACATCGCTCTGGATAAGTCTGCTGGATAAATGCCAAAACTGTAATAGACGATTAGACTGACTGATGGAATTTCTGTCTATCCATCACTCCCCTTCTGCTTCTCTCCAGTATCAGGCAGACTCGGAGAAGGTAGCCAACCTGCTCCAGATCCCCCAGTTCTTCGACCTGGACGTGTACAGCGCCGGGCGCATGGAGAAGCATCTCGATGCTCTGCTGAAGCAGATTCGGCTGGTGGTAGAGAAGCACATTGAGACGGACGTGCTGGAGGCCTGCAGCAAGACATACAGCATTCTCTGCTCAGAGGAGTACACCATCATGAACCGCGTGGACATCGCCCGCTCGCAGCTCATCGACGAGATGACCGATCGCTTCGCACACTCTGTCGAAGAGCTGCTGCAGGAGGTGCGTCAGGCGCGTGTGTATTTGTGATCCATGGTGTCTGTGCATACTTTAGGTATTTAAGAGTTTCTTGGAAATGATGTTTGGTGATCAAAGTTCCTGCTGGTTTATTCCAGACAAGGAAGAAATCTTTTAGGGAGGTTGGGGAATATCAGGACATTATTTAAATATTTCACTTTTATTAATTTATTATAGTGGTTTTAGGTCACTGGAACACTTTAAGACAGACTATATCCATTAGCATGTTGTGTGTGAATGTTGATTGGTGGTTTATTCTGTGTGTTTATGTAGCAAAACATTCTTGAGGCTTTGTGCTAACATATTTCTTGTATTGCAGGCTGAAGAGGCAGACGATGATGATATTTACAATGTTCTATCTACCCTCAAGAGACTCACAGCTTTCCACAAGTAAGACTCTTTGCCTCATACCAAAAAGCATTTAGCCGTGTGAAAGTTTCAACTACATATATATTTAACTGTTGTGAACACTTGATTGTCTTGGAAATGAAGATACCTTTGCTTTTGTTTCCTGTCTTAGTGCTCATGACCTGACACGGTGGGATTTGTTTGGGAACTGCTACCGGCTGCTGAAGGCGGGCATAGAGCAGGGCTCTATGCCAGAGCAGATCGCTGTGCAGGCTCTGCAGTGCTCCCACTACTCCATCCTGTGGCAGCTGGTCAAGATCACGGAGGGAGCTCCCAGCAAGGTGCTCGCTTCACCTCACAGATCCTACAGAGCTTTAATACACTCACACACACACTCAAATCCTAGAGTTATCCTTATTCTGAGGATCAGAGCTTATTATGCTGTGTTTGAGCCTCAGTGGCCCAGAGGGACGAGCTTACAGTAGCTCCTGTTTCTGTGATTTGAAGCAGCTTAAGTGTACAAATCCATTTTACCACTGGACGGGATGCTCGCTTTTTTCTTTAGGCTTACTCCTAATCTGAGCTCCAAAAGAGGCGCCAGATCCCAAGTGTGTTAAAGGACTGCAGACTGAACCTAAATCTCAAACCCTAATCCACAGCAAGGCAATGTTTGCATCTTTTTCTCTCAGTGGAATAGCGTTCTGATAAAGGAGACCATCTTTCAACAATTTCAGTTCAGTTCTAGAACTCACCACTGAGAAATCACGTATGATTCTCTGGGCTAACAATGTGTCAAAAAAAAGAAAAAAGAAACAAATTACCTCCATTAGTTAATTGTCGTGGTGCTCTCTGCCCTCCCAGCAACAGAAATATATTGATTTTTCTGCCTCACTTAAGTTAGTTAATGATTCATGATTAAAATCATTTAAGTCTGATTACTTTAGCACTGCAATTATCCGGGGCGCAGCGAGGCGTTTAACCTGACTGACACTACAATTTAAAAACAATTACTATTAGAGCGCTCATTATTTGTGGCTCTTTGCTAATGATGTGGTGTGTTGTTTGTATGCAGGACGATCTGTTGGCTCTAAGGAGAGTGGTGAAGTCCTTCCTGGCAGTGTGCCAGCAGTGTCTGTCCAATGTCAACACGCCAGTCAAAGAACAGGTAACACACACACACGGATATCTGATCAACCTGCTCTCATCTTCTTGGATGGTTGAATATGACTGCATACTTTATGCTCATAATCATTATTCTCATCTATCCTTCCTGCGCCGCTTTCAGGCGTTCATGCTGCTCTGCGACCTGCTGATGATCTTCAGTCATCAGTTGGTTTCCGGCGGCAGGGAAGGACTCCAGCCGCTGGTTTTCAACCCAGACAGCACTCTGCAGAACGAACTGCTCAACTTCGTCCTGGACCATGTCTTCATTGACCAGGACGATGAGAGCCAGAGCATGGGTAAGAGCTCCCCGGGTGAAGAATATTGTGCCTCTTGTCTTGTGCTGATTGGTGTTCTGGATTGAAGAATGTAAAAACTAAATTAGCGGACAGAGGATGAGAGGTAAACATTAATCAGAGAAAGAGAGAGAAATAAAAGGAAGACAAAGAAGAAAAACCCCTCTATCTACATGAAATCATGAAAATCACCAAAACTGGAATTATGAGGCTTACAAGATAACACACACTCACCAGTAACACCTGTTCTGTCTTTCTGTCAAATTTTAATCAGTCTTTTAAAAATTAACATTTGATCATTTATTCCATTTTGTCCTGCAGAGGGAGATGAGGAGGACGAGGCCAACAAGATCGAGGCTCTCCACAAGAGAAGGAACCTGCTCGCCGCTTTCTGCAAACTCATCATCTACGACATCGTGGACATGCCCGCTGCCGCTGACATCTTCAAACACTACATGAAGGTGGCCATCTATCTTTTCTCACTCAACACAGCTAACATACAGTGTGACAGAAATAAGGGACGTAATAGCTCAAACATTCAGGCAGCAGATAATAATGGGGTTAAAACAAGAAAAAAAATGTCTTGTCGTGTTTGTTTCTCTCCCTTAGTACTACAACGATTATGGCGACATCATTAAAGAGACTCTGAGTAAAACCAGACAGACAGACAAGATTCTGTGTGCCAAGACTCTCATCCTCAGTCTGCAGCAGGTGAGACAAATTATATACATGCTGTATATACACACACACACACACATTTTTGAGCCATCACTTCCTGTGTTGGGTCTGTGTGTTAAAAGTTTCAAACAGGACATTCTTACATTATGTGGATTGCTCACATAGACTCCTATGGGTGTGTGTGTGTGTGTGTGTGTGTGTGTGCGCGCGTTGTAGTTGTTCAATGAGCTGCTGCAGGATCAGGGTCCCAACCTGGACCGGACCTCATCCCATGTGAGCGGCATCAAGGAGTTGGCCCGGCGCTTCGCCCTCACCTTTGGCCTGGATCAGATCAAGACCAGAGAGGCTGTAGCCACATTGCACAAGTAAGACCCGACTGCTCTGATCAGCTACATCGAGCAGGGCAGAGGTCAAGAACCCTTAGCTGAGGTTAAAGTTGAAGGACCTTGAGGGTGTTTCATTATGTGGGAGTAGAAAGTTAGCCAGATAACAGTGAATAACATTCTGCTACAGCGTGGTGATGCTGATTTGAATCTGGAAAACAAAGCCTGAATGTCCTGTATGGGAATTAGGATTAGGATTCACTCATGCACTTTAAGGATTTCTAGGAATGAAATTTTTGTTTCATTTTTGAACATTCTTTAAAGTCATCTGGCTAAATCATTAAGAAAGTTAAAAATGAAACCGATTTGACCACCGAGGCCCAGGTTATCAGTAGTCTACTTGTTTTGCTGACTCTTTCTGTTATTTTTTCATTCTCTCTTTTTTTACTGTATAATTTTTTATATTTTTCTGTTCACCTGTCAGGGATGGCATAGAGTTTGCATTTAAGTACCAGAATCCTCGAGGATCAGAGTTTCCACCTCTCAACCTGGCCTTCCTGGAGGTCCTGAGTGAATTCTCTTCCAAACTAATCCGCCAAGACAAAAAGACGGTGTAAGTAACAGTTTTGTCCCGTTGGCAAACCTCTGTCATGTGACCCTTTCCGATCTCCACAGATCCTCCTTATTAATCCATTAAAATAAAATCTTAAGTTGTGTCATTTTGAATCAAATTGCCCTAATCTCTCCTCAGCCACTCATATCTGGAAAAGTTCATGTCAGAGTCGATGTCGGAGCGTCGGGAGGACGTGTGGCTGCCGCTGATCTCCTACAGGAACAGCTTGCTAACAGGAGGAGACGAGGACCACATGTCCGTCACCTCAGGCTCCAGCAGCAAGACTGGCTCGGTNTAACAGGAGGAGACGAGGACCACATGTCCGTCACCTCAGGCTCCAGCAGCAAGACTGGCTCGGTCCGCAGTAAGAAGGGACGACCGCCGCTGCACAAGAAACGCATCGAGGGTAAGCAGGCATACATAACAGTACAGAAGAGGGTGTGACATGTTTACAATTGCCTAACTTTGTGTTGCTGATGTTTCAAACTTTCCATCTGTATTCATTTCCAGAGGAGAGTAGTGTGGAAGGGTCATGGATGATGCGTAATGACACCCTACAGACACCGGGGGCGCTGCAGACACCTCAGCTCACCTCAACAGTACTCAGAGAGAACAGACCGGCAGAACACATGCCAGACCCAGACTCAGAGCCTGGATCAGAGAACGACTATGTACACAAGTCAGTGATTGGACATTTATATACTGTAAATACTTATAGGAACACAGCCTGCCAATGAAAGAGGAGTGGAATGACCCATGTATGCATGTGTGTGTGTGTCCCCACAGTCCTCAGATGCAGATGTCGTGGCTCAGCCAGCAGAAGATGGAGGAGGTGAACAGGAAGGATCGGACGGGCATGAATTACATCAAGTCACGCAGCAATCAGGGTGTCCGACAGACTGTGTAAGTGTGTGTGTGTGAGTGTGTGAAGCTTTTATCGACTGGGAACATGTGTTGCATGTGTTATTCATTTTGACAATATCTTTACGGCAGGCGTGGGCTAATGGAGGATGACGCAGAGCCCATCTTCGAGGACGTGATGATGTCATCGCGGGGCCAGCTGGAGGACATGAACGAAGAGTTTGAAGACACCATGGTGATCGACCTGGTGAGTAACATCACGTCCTCTTTCTGCTGCACCGAGACCCTGAAATCTCACAGAAACAGTAAAGGTCCCTTTCCTTTTTTTTTTTTTTCCATTTTATTGTTGTTTTATTCAGTCACTCATGTTTGGGTTTTGTCCTTCTCAGCCACCGTCAAGGAACAGACGTGAGAGAGCAGAGTTAAGACCGGACTTCTTTGACTCTGCGGCGATGATCGAGGACGAGTCGGTGAGTAACAGGGAACCTACGAAGTGGAAGGCGGCGATTCATTTTAGTAAAAATTGTGCTTTTGCATCCAAATATCCAAGCTTGCTCTGCTGCTGATGTATATATATGTAATAACAAACTTCCAAAGGCAAGTAAATCCTTTGCTCTCGTAATTTGAAAGACTCCACTTGTTTTAAGTGCATTGGGAGATCTCCACGGTTACAGCCAAAGTATTTTGAACGTTTCTGATTTTCATTGTCATGTTCCGCCGTTGTTCCAGGGATTCAGCATGCCGATGTTCTGATCTGGAAAATGGCCATGTTCCTGAGACCAGGATCCAAATCAGGAGTAAACACAAGGGGGGTGTTGGGACATCCCCGTATCACCTGCCAGTCAAACTCTTTAAGAAAAATCAATGTTGGAGTACTTTTCTGTTTCTGTAAGATGATGGAACGATGTTGATCAAGCGGATCTGTTGAAAGCAGATCCCACATCGGCTGGATCTCACCCGGACCCGTCAAGCAAGGATCTGCTTCATTCTTTCAGCCGGGCTGGAGGATCCAGAATATTCTACAGAATTTAGTCCTGATTACTAAAGAGTTTGTTGCTTCCTCCTGCTCCTTCTTCCTTCCTCTTCCTCAGCCTGATGGTTTAGCTCCTGTTAAGAGTAGCTCTGATAGCGCACTTGGCTAATCCCGCAGCTGGCCGATGAGTACTTATTGTATGTCTCTGGTGTGTCCAGTTTTTACGGTTCTCTGTTACACAGATGTATAGCTGTTTGGTTCCACTTCCTGTCAGCAGCACAGAGCAGCGCAACACTCTGTACAGTCCCCCTTCTTTTGGTGTCACACTTCACTTCCTCTGATTATGTCCAACATAGAGAGGATCTCAAATACTTACAAGTCTATATCATTGCTCTTAACTCCTCTCTGTTTGGCATTTCCGTCCATATATGTGGTGCTGGTGGTGTGTGTGCTGCGTTGCTTATCATGGTTGAATAGTCACACACACACAGAGGTGAAGAGTTCTAAATTGGCATGGAGGAAGTGATGTAATTATTTTCTGTGTGAAGTCAAAACGAAGCAAGCGTTGTGATTTGACACTTGATCAACAATGAGCCACACCCCCAACCTCGGACAAGCCCCACCCTCTCAGAACTCGCAAACGTTCTGCGCACACCACTGATTGACAGCTTTTTTTTTTTAATAAACAGTTTAAAAAGAGATAATTAACATATTTTGAATTCTGTAGCTTTAGTACAAAAGTTTTAAATCCAGTGTTTTGGGGTTTTTTTGTTTTGTCTATTTGTACAGCTTTTTCTTGAATATGTATCTTGTTCGTTGCCAAATTGTGGCCTACATACTTATATTCACTCCCTCCTCACGCCTGTAACTCATATCTAATGGTCCAAGCTGAGACCGTCGTGGGATACCAGCTTAATTGCTGTATGGTCTGATTGTAATTGTGTCACAGTTCAGTATTACAGCAGATTCTCTGTTAAGTTCGGCCTCTTGTGGTTTGTTCATTTTACAGGTCAAATCAAGTCACTTACAGTAAGTTGTACATCCCCAAACAGTGTTAATCTTTCCAGTAAAGCTGTAGGTTTCTTATCAATGTTCATATCAATACGGTGGTGGATCTGCTATTTTGTCAGATGGATTTATCAAATAGTTTGAATGTGTTAAGCCATATGTTACCACTCACTGTTTGTTAATCAATCTGAATTTTCCCATTGGATGGCTTGGCAGTCCTGTAAATATCAGAGACAATTGGACCTTTTCTGCAGTGCAGTTGACATCAGTTACCCTTAAATGCTCTAAAAGCCTGTTTTTTTTGTTTTGTTTTGTTTTTTGTTTTGTTTTTTTTCTGTGAACTGAAATTCTTTTTAATAAAATAAAATCTGTAATCGATTTATGGACCAGAGTTTGCGTGTGCCTTTGTGTTAGAATAAGCTTTTCTTGTATCAACCTTGCCATCCAAACTGGGCGACCAGATTTTTGTAATACCTCGATCACTCCACAAAGCAGACATCAATTCACTCCAAAAATCCTATTTATTCATTAAATACTTTGGGAATTCTATCATCGACATTTGTAACATTATCCTTTAACAACATCCTTTCCAACAGACTAGGAAAGGGAAATCAGCTACAGATTGAAACGGTATCAATAGGAGTGAATGAAATACGCAAAGATGTAGAGTCAATGGTTTATTTTACAAATGGCAGATCAGGACCTGCCGGTGAGAAAAGGCACAGTTCAAGGTATGAGAATGATTTTTACTTGACCAAAACTGAGGACACAGAATGCTCCTATATAAGGAGAGTCTGAAAAAAATCATAAATGTTTAAATACATGATAACAGATTATATTTTACGCTATTACTAATGCAATGATTCTCTAAAGAACTGAATATATTAAATGATTACTACCTGTGTTTTTCCCTACTGCATAATATCTAGGAAATGTGTAGTTTACCCTTTCAGATACAACCGTGTTCTCAATACCAATGATTATGACCAATATGGCCACTACTGCGCCAAAAATGTTCAGTGTATTTGGATTCTCCCATTAACATCAAGCAGTCATATCAGAGGTGAAGATACTTAAAGCCACACTCCCTGATTTGTTATAGCGCCACCGAATCCTAAAACATCAGGACTTTGGGGGAAGCGTTAGGTGTTAAACTCAGGTAGCTAGTGCTGCGTTCAAGTGGAGTGCTAAATGACAGTCTAACAGCGAAGAGGAACATTGAATTATGACAAACAGTTTTGGCAAGCTACCAAACACCATTCTCAAGTCATCAATTCAGTGGACTACAGTCAATTGAAGGACAATTCCATAGATATTCTTCAGATATTGTGTTTGCGTAAATGGTTTAGGTACGTTTCAGAGGGGAATGTTGGCGTGTTTCTTCCAGGGGTTAACCTGCTTCTTGCTGGCCAGCACCTCCAGATCCCTGCAGATCCGCTTGCGAGTGGTCACTGGCTCAATGATGTCATCTACAAAACCTGAAAGACAGAAAAGGTAAGAATGAGTGTATAATGCATGATGTTAATGTATGAAAATGAGATCGGGAGCCAAAGTTTTCACACTAATCCTCTTTCTTGATTGTGGATTTTTTGGAAAACTGAACACTTTGGAGAACTTACCTCTGACAGCAGCAGGGAAAGGGTTGGCGAACTTCTCCACGTATTCAGCCTCTGCCTCAGCCTGGTTCTCCTTTCCTCTGAAGATAATCTGAACAGCACCCTGAGAGAAAAAGAGAAAGACAATACATGCTGTCAAAAAAATCAAAGAGAAGAGAGAGAGAGAGAGACAAAGAACGAGATACAGATACAAAGAATGACAATCCTTGTACCTTGGCACCCATGACAGCGACCTCAGCCGTGGGCCAGGCATAGTTCACGTCTCCTCTCAAGTGTTTGGAGCTCATCACATCGTACGCTCCTCCGTAAGCCTGGAAATCGCATAACACACTCACGAATGTCTGAATGCATAATGTAAAACATTTCTTCTTAATGTATCATATTATGTTATGTAGGGCTGTGAGTCTGCAGGTTTTTCAACCAAACTCTACACCAAGGACCTGTTCCAAGAGGCAGATTTACCAAGTTACATGAGTAAAACCCTTCAGTCCGTGTTCTGGATTTAAGGGGTTTCCAGGTTTTTCCAGGTAACTTAGTAAACTGCTTTTTGGAACAGTACCCAGGTGAATTCACGAACTCAGATGGGTAGAAGCTAATTGTGAAATAACCCCTAGTACAATGTTTTAATGCAAAGTCAAAACATCCTGCAGCTGCTTCACAGTAAAAGTCTACATGTGAAGTGATTAATTCTAGGCTTTTACTGTGAAGCAGCAACAGGAAGTGTGAAGACTCACTGTGGGTAGCTTAGCACAAGTTAGCTTCTATGAATGGGTTTTAAGGGAATTTAGAAGCTGCCTTGACCTTAACCCTTATCCACTGCACGCTAAACCATGTCACAAAGTTAACCTTAATTTAAACTTATACACCTAAATGTCTTCACTTCTGAAGGATTTTTCCCATTTGTACACCCTCGTTTTCACACACACCTTCCTGGTGATGATGGTGATTTTAGGGACGGTGGCCTCTGCAAACGCAAATAGCAGTTTGGCTCCATGTCTGATGATGCCTCCATACTCCTGAGCGGTACCTGTCGATGACAAACAAGTCAATAATGTGTTATATTATGCATTACTGTGTATTCTGATGTCTACAGAAAAAACAAGCCATTTTTACTTTCTTTTCCCTACACTGGATGCTGAACTTTCCTTGACATAGGTAGGCAAGAATATTATGTTAACTGGTTTATTCGTGTCAGCATCAATGTATGGCCAATAATTATTCTGTGATGTAAGTATATATGGGATTTAAAGGGAATACCTGGCAGGAAACCCGGCACATCCACAAAGGTGATAATGGGAATGTTGAAAGCATCACAAAAGCGTACAAAGCGGGCTCCTTTCACTGAGGAGTTGATGTCCAAACAACCTGAAAATAGAGAGAAATAACAGATCAAATCTTGAATCTTTAATTCCTTGCAATATTAAAGATTATTTTACAGGTATGAAGAATTGTAGGCAGACTCGTTCTTTGGATTGGGCTTCTGACCTTTCAGTCCTTTTACTCACCAGATGCCACTTTGGGCTGGTTACCCACAATGCCCACAGTGCGTCCGTTCATGCGAGCGAATCCCACCACAATGTTCTTGGCGTAGTTGGGCATGATCTCAAAGAAGTCTCTCTCATCCACTATCTGAACAGGGAGAAGAGAGAAAACTTTACAAGTGGCTGAAATTAAATGCTGTGATTACACATTTTGAGGGGGTATGCAAGTCTGAGATACCGGGTGAATGATGTCCAACATGTCATAAGCTTTAGTCGACTCGAATGGAACGATGGTGTCCAATGCAGGTACCAGACGATCGCTGAAAAAAGGAACATGAGTTGAAATTTCTTTATTATTCTTCCATAAGGAAATGTGATTGGACGATCTGTGAAGTGAAGGTCATCATGATTGGCTACCTAGGGTCATGACACTCCCTCACAGGAGCAGCCTCCTGGTTGCTGAGTGGCAGGAAGTTGAAGAATTCTCTGAGGATGAGCAAGGCATCTACGTCGTTCTCGAACGCACGGTGAGCCACGCCTGACAACAAGACATAGGACATTTTGTACAACACACACACACACACAGATGAACGTTTTTACGCACTAAACTGACTGACTAACCAGACACGCTGGTGTGTGTCTTAGCTCCGCCCAGCTCCTCTTGAGTCACATCTTCGTTGGTGACGGACTTGACAACATCAGGCCCTGTGATGAACAGGTATGATGTGTCCTAAACACACACACACACAAACAACCATCTACTGTGACTGAACACACACCAACAACATATAACGGACAGAGATTTGTGTTTTAGCCATTTGTGTGACTCCATACTTTGACCATGAAGGTGAAATCTGTCAGGGCGGGGGAGTACACGGCCCCTCCAGCACAGGGACCCATGATGAGGGAGATCTGAGGTACGACACCTGAAGCCATCACATTCCTCTGCAAAAGGAAAATGTATTATATTTTTAACCTTTTAATGGCAGGATAAGACTGATGAAACCACACCAGAAGGACAAAATCAGATCATAAAGCTAAATAAATCATAACTATGATTTTGATCAATAAGCAATCATATGCTTAGGCTGTTTACAAATGACTAAACCATACCAGGAAAATATCTGCATATCCAGCTAGAGATTCCACTCCTTCCTGGATCCGAGCTCCTCCAGAGTCATTTAACCCGATGACCGGAGCCCCTACCGTCATGGCTTGATCCATGATCTAAGCACACAAGCAGCAAAATAAAAACTCAAAAGGTCTGAGATCAAATATGATAACATAAATAATTCTTACCACTAAGTGTTTCCTTAACCTACTTTGCAGATCTTCTGTGCATGAGCTCCAGACAGACTCCCACCGAACACAGTGAAGTCCTGAAAGCATCAGAAAGATAAATGACTGAATATTCCTGAACGTCTGATTCCTCATAATTTAATGACATCATACCTGGCTGAATACGTAAACGAGTCTGCCGCTGATTCTGCCTCGTCCTGTAACAACGCTGTCACCTGGGAACTACAAGGGACAATGAAACTTTCAACACCCCACATATGGGATTTCAACAACCAACATGAGGATAATGTCTGATGCTTCCCGATTGTTGTGACGTGTGTAACCGGACCTTGTTTCGGTCCTGCTCCATCCCGAAGTCGGAGCAGCGATGCTCAACGAACATGTCGTACTCCACAAAGGACTCAGGATCCAGCAGCAGCTCCACCCGCTCCCTGGCTGTCAGTTTACCCTGTACCAAGTTACAAAGAATTACAAAGAATATTACTATAAGTGGATTATCTGGTACATGCAGGTTTATGATTACACCCACTGCTTTCAAAGTGTAGCATCTGACATTCCTTATTCAAACTGACCAGGATAGTAGTAACTAACAGTTATATTGGGTAGTCAAACTAGAATTGCTATTTTTAGCTAGCAGTATTTCAGGAAAATCTAGGAATATCAGTGAGACTCATGATTAATTCTCTTCTAGGTTAAAGTAGTAGGGATTTACTGCCTTGCTTAAGGGCACCGAGACTGTAGCAAGGTGGAAACAAAGAAAGTTATCTAACTTTACCCTTTTATGTTGTGAATCAATCCTCTTCTGACCTCCTCCGACCAGCGCCGCGTTCCGTTTCTTTTCAATCCTCTCCTTCACGGACAGGTGGCTAACGGAATACCAGCGGCAGTCCCGCTGCTGTTGGCGGCACGTCTGTGGTCCTGCAGCGGCGATCGCGCCATGTTTCACTTGAGCTATATTCCTAAAAGATGACCTGAGTCCGTTTATGAGTCCACAACTGTTTCGTGCCACACTGAAGGCCGCCATCATGGCTGTGCGTGTTCTCCGCTGACAGTAGGCGGGCAAAGAGAGGCGGAGATTTGAGCCAATAGGATGTAGGTGTGATCTCTCACAACCAATCAAAAAGAAGGATTTTCTATGATGAGAATAGGCGGGATTTGGATAGGAATCAAGTTTTCCTGTAGTTTAATTGTGAGATAAGCTGAATGTCATACGTCATGGGCTTCTTTTGCCCTGAGTGTAACCTGTCAGGTAGTTCTTCCTCTTAAAGTACTATCTGACAGGCTGCATTAAAAATATACATCAAATAGATTTATTTTTCTAGTGTGTTTAGCACATAAATTGACAAAATGTCTGTAGAAAGGCTTTACATGGTTACAATCTACTTTATATTGAGGTAGTTTCAACTTTGGTAAATATAAAATGTGGCAAAAAAATATTGAAATTGACTGATCAGCATGATATAAATGTAAGATTATGATATATTGACTTTAAAGATATATTTAGAGTTTTTTCATCTTATCTTTCATTTTTTTCCTAATGTTGATTCCCCCCCCATGCTGATTTATCTTTCAAAAGATTGTAGGCTACATAAACATAAACCGGAGAGAAATTTTTGATTCTCTCTCGACTGTTTTCGTCCGCCTTCTGTTATTATTAGTTACTTAATTATTCAATTTAATGTGTGACATTTAACTTTATGAAAAGTTGTTGGCAGCGAATTACGGCAAGCTCACAAACAGGGAGGACGCTGTGTATGTATGTGTATGTGTGTGTGTGTGTGTGTGTGTGGGNGGGGGTCGAGAACGTGAACTCACTCATTCACTAAGGTAACCAAGGTAACTGGGGAAGTCTCGCGAGATGAGCATTTCTATCGAGAGGGCTTGATGCGAGGAAAAGTGGAAAATCGAATGATTGATGCCTTTGTAGAGCGGCTAGTTAGCTATGTTTTGGTCACCGTCCACTACGTGTTATAGTAAAACGCATAAGAATTGTAGAATCTCATCCTATAGCTTGCATTCACCCTCACTCGCGTGGTACAAGAGGGCCTCGGAGATTTAGTAATACGGTTGAATACTCGTTGGCTAATTTAGCTAGCAATGCTAACGTTAGCTGTTAGCTTTGTTTACATCAAGTGCGCTCCTGGGATCTAATTGCCTAATAAAATAAAATCTACGCTCTCTGGTGGAGCCCGTTATTCTAACAGTCATCGATGACGAGACGGTGTTGGGTGCTGGACAGACTCTATGGCTAGCATCTATCATCTATCATGCAAAACCTTTGGCTAATCTTGTAAGCTAACGATAGCCAGATGATGCTAACCTTTTGATCATGGGTCGATTATTGGTTTGATTCAGCTAGCTAGCTGTAAGGCAGTGTTGGGATAATGTGAGTAACTATATCACTGATGGTCTAAATTGTTCAAACTAAGAGCAACTCCAATTGTTTTGGAAGCAAAACGTGGCTGACGAGTAACGACAACGGAGCGGTGATGCTAACGAACAGCTAGCCACCTGCTGGGCTAACATTTTGCGCGTTTACTGATGATCGTTTCACCATGTTGGTTGCTGTCTATTATTTATTTATCTGTCCTCACTGACACAATTTATTGACTGATCGCTGCCTCGCCACGCTTCTCCTTTCCCACCCTGGGACTCGGCTAGTTTTAGCTCTGTCGCAGCGAGTGGTTGGATTTTTCTCCACCCCGGGCTCTGTGTCCCCGAAGCTGCGGAGTGCACCGCTATGAACCCTGTAAATGCAACCGCCTTGTACGTGTCCGCCAGCCGGGCCGTGCTACAGTGTGACCCGCGGCAGCCCCACACCTTCGCAGAGATGTACAAGCTCCTGCCCTTCTTCCGCCAGTCACTCGCATGCCTTGTCTGTGGTAAGCACTGAAATGTTACTGTATGCAAATCTAGATATTTCTCGCTATCACGTGGACTTGTCTCACCTGATTGATATTCCTATCACCAACCAGTTTGACAATAAAATGCTTCTTACTATGTATATTGACAAAAGGTTTCCGTGGGCGTGCGTGTGCCCGCAGCACTAGATTTGACACGATTTGTCGTGCTCACCACTGTGGTCTCCTTAGCAACCGCGGCTGAGCCCCAGCAGCATCTGTCCTGACAAGAGGATAGATGACTCCTCTTTGTGCCTGCTGTGTATCCTGTTCATGGTTTATTTACCCACCCATTTAGCAAGTGGAAGATCAAACTGGTAGAGCTTGCATTTAGTGCTGGACTACATTGACAAAATCAAATTTCATATTCATCGTTTGACTTTTTGAATAATTTAACATGTTCTGAGCATGACTGTTGTGCATTTAATCAGTGCCAGGATGAGTAATGTGATCTCTTAGCAGAACAGTTACTGTTACTGTAATGGATATCATGGTTAAGCAGGTGGTAGCATTCACTATTTATTTCACTCAAAGTTTAGAAAATTGTATTATATCTTAAGTTGTAAAATGTGATCCGTGACTTCATTCCTGTTTAACTGGAAACATTAATTAGCTGCAAAATAGACTTATGCTCCGTATTCCACCAATTAAACAGAAAACACATTAAATCTGAACTCTCATATCATTTAACCATTCAGTAACTTGATTTCAGAGCTAATTAAATTTGATTGTAATTGCTTTTAAATCTCTGAATTCAGAAACTGTATTTGCTCTGTCTTTGTAGTCTGCCCGCTGTTTGTGTTTTCCATAAAAATCCTGTTTATCTCTTAAAAATAGTTTTATTTATTTAATATGTATTTGATGTGGCATTATCTGTGCAGTAATTGTATTGCATCTAAAATAAGACAAACAATTATTATAACTGTATAAGTGGGGTTTTATAATTTTACAAATGACGATCCTTCCCCAATGATCTTTTGAGATGATGATGATGATGATGATCAAGATCTAGTTTAAATTTATGGTATCTGTCCCCCAGCTCTGTTTGCATTGTGCCTAACATCAGACAACAATATCTATAGAGCGATGACAGTAAGATTGTGCTATTGTCACTGTATGATTGTGCACAGTCACTAAACACATGGAGTAACAGCTTCCCCTTCCCCTTGTTTTTGTTTCAGGGAAATTGCTCCAGGATCCGATTTCGCCTACCCATCCAGAGTGTCAGCATTATGTCTGCTTGGGCTGTAAAGGCCAGAAGATGCAGGTCAGGCTGTCATGCAGCGGGTGTAAGGACTACTCCTGCTTCCAGGAAAATAAACAGCTCTCTTTGCTGGTGGAGTGCTACAGGAGGCTCTGCCTATACGTTTCTCATTCGCCGTTGCTGCAGCCAATCAGCAGTGAGGTAGGAGGCTCTCCAGAGGTTATGGCCTTGCTAGAGGAGGTGCTAATGTCATTCCCAGAGGAGATAGAGACAGAGGAACCAAGCCGAGCACAGGAAGACATGAGCGCCTGTGGTCCAGAGTCCCTTACTCCTACAGAGGCACCACCTGTCCCTGCAGAACTGTCAGCTGTACCGCAGAGTTCTTCCTCTGATCTTCCCTGTTCCAATGGACCCCAGGAGTGCAACGGAGCAGTACTGGATGACCTGGACCCCTCTTCTCCAGAACTGGAGGTATGCGAGTTGGTAGAGGAGCAGCTGCAGATGGGCCTGTGTCTGTCTGATGCAGGTTGCAGTAGTCTGGAACTGAGTCTAGCCTCCGGACCTTTAGCCCCAACTCCAGGCACTGTGTGCTCACTCAGGGATGGAGAATCGAGCAGCAGGGAGCTGGAGGAGGGGGAGGTGTTGCTCCTCAGCGTGGAGGAGGTGTTACAGACTTTGGATCCCCTTCAGCCCAGTAGAAATTCACCTCATATACAACCAGAAAGGACACACACTCACACACACATAGCTACAGACAGGGCACATGCTCCGATGTACATACAGTTGGACACAGCACACAACTACACACAGATTCAGTCGGACAGGACTCATACAGTTGCATGCCATGGTGCTCACATACACACTTCCTCTTTTGATCCTCCTCCAACCTCTAAGCCCCCACCAGTTCGCCTTAACCGTAAACGATCGCATTCAGAGAGCGACAGGGAAAAGGTGAAACCTCTTTCTATCACCTCCATTCTGCAGGGCTCCAGCTCACATCTACACACTCCTAACCCCTCTCACACACTGCAGACACAACCACCTGCACCCTCTTTGACTGTACCAACACACACATACTCGTCCCTCCTTAATGGGGTGCCTCCCAAGCCCAGTCGCCCTGCACCCAACCACAGTAAAGGTGCCAGGAAGCATGTTGATCAGGGCCCTAAGAAGCCCCATGCCAAGGCCCGCAGTGGAGGCTCTAAGTCCAAGGACCGCAGCAAAGAGCAGCGCTTGCTGTCAGGCTGCCTCATACCCCCGGCACCTGTCAGGCCTCCATACAAGAAACCAGTGGAGAAGAAGGGCTGTAAGTGTGGCAGGGCCACCCAGAATCCCTCGGTGCTGACCTGCAGAGGGCAACGCTGTCCTTGTTACTCAAATCGCAAGGTGAGACCTGCACACACACACACACACACACACACACACACACACACACAAGATGTTGCTGTTACATAGCTGTGTACTGCCAATATTAAATGAATCCACCACCTTCCTGTGAACTAATTCATATTAACAGTTTTATAGTTTTGACCTCCCTTCTAAAGTGACTTGTGGTGTGATCAAAAATAATTTGCGCTCTAACAGCTTTGAGTGACGCTGTTGAGAGTAATTTTTCCTGGTTGCTGTTGTCTCTCTCAGGCATGCTTGGACTGCATCTGCCGTGGTTGCCAGAATTCCTACATGGCCAATGGCGAGAAGAAGCTGGAGGCCTTCGCCGTGCCCGAGAAGGCTTTGGAGCAGACGCGGCTCACGCTGGGCATCAACCTCACCAGCATCACGGCAGCAGCAGCTCTCCGCAACCCGGCAACCACCAGCATCCGCACCAACACCCTCCTGAATGTTGCCACAGCAACGGGAACTCCTGTGACAACGGCCTACCTAGCCCCTAGCCCCCCACAAGAGCCCAACTATGAGGACAGTCTGGAGCTGCTGATTGGATGAGAGGCTGGGACTCCAAAACCAGACAGCTTGGTGCTGATTGAATGTGACGCCTGATTATCATCTGTCAAATAACCTGTTCCTCCCTTCTAGAGGGGGGGATGACCTAAGGCAGCTATGGGTCTGTCCTGTCCTTTAACCTGCTCTTTTCTGTGTTGGAAAATGCTGAGTAGTAAGACTAGCAAGGGTGTGCCAAAGCCTCCTATATTATGCCGGTGTGTGTCGTCGCCTGTCAGTAGTTGAAACACTTATATTTGGTTCCCAGGCTATACCATACTTCACAGGTGCTTTTCATTTGTAGACCATTGACATACTGTAACAAGCAATAGCAATTCATACTAGGTTTGTGTTTGTGAGTGTGTATGGAGTTGTGTATGAATGTGTGTGTGTGCATGTTTGGACAATATTTGGTGCATAATGAAAACTATATATCTGAGTCACTTGTCACAGCATTTCCTAAGGTTTGAGTATTACTCTTTATATGTTTAAGGAAGTTCCTTTCTAATCCTTAACCCAGTATGTACTGTATGTATGCCTTCTCTCTCTCTCTCTCCCTCCCTCCCTCCCTNCCCCCCCCCCCCCTTCTCATTCGAGCCTTGTTCACTCACTCAATTCAAGTACTGTTAACAGTTAATGAATTTGTCTTAATGAACTCGACTGATGCAGGCGTTGAACAGGCAGCAACATAATGTCAGAGCACTTGGCAGGCTCCATGGTGTGTGTGTGTGTGTGTGTAAGTTAGAGTGTACATGCGTGCATGTGTGTTCTCATAAGCGCCCACTGAGATTTACTGTTATGTCAGTCGGGGGGAGGGCATATGGTAGGTTGTGAGCAATTAGTCTGATTGATTGGCCAAATTACAACTAAAACCTTTCTTGGTTACCATAGCAATAGGAGCGCCACGGGCTAATCCTGTAACAAAAAGCCTCCCAGCTCTCATTCACACACACAGTTGTGTACAGCAATGCCATTTGTAGACTGTAACTGTCCTCATGAACATTATACCACTATGCTTTGATTATGGGATCATACATGACTGCGTGTGTGTAGATAAACTGAAGCCATAGATTGTTATCAAGCAGTTTTACCCAGTTGTAGTGTCCCGACTGATTAGAGACCAACTAAGAGACTATTTTTGATATCAAGTGTTTGAGATTTGGTACCACTTTTTTATGTTCGTGTTTTGGTTAAAGCACCTTGAAGCCCTAATATAACTCAAGAGGCTGTGTATCGTCTGTGTTTGTGTTTACTGTTTCAGCTGTAACTATAACGTATTTTCAGTCCCGTCATGGCGACCAAAAAGAGACTGAAGGAGAGAGGACTCAGGCTGACCAAACAGTTTGGTTCTCCATTCATAGACCAGGAAGTTGTGGGTGGATTACAGTATGATCAGCAAAATATGATCTACCTGTGTGTGTGTTTCTGTTGGGCATTACTTGAATCCTAATTAGTTTTTGTTATTTTTTTGTATGTATAAACTCTTGTTTGAGGAGAGACTCGTTATTGCTGAACGTTCACTGCCATAATATGGAAACATGTAATACAACATGAATTAAATGATAGTTTTTTACTTTTTCACTTTTGTGTCCTTTTATGTTTTTGTATAGGATCCCTGTGTGAATATGACAGTCAATTTGACCGTTTGTAGAAAATCAGGATGGCATGCATTCATCTCTGGATGGAGGAGTAGATGTGAGTAAGAGAAGAAACATGCTTTCATATTTCATTTCAGGACTTTATACGAGCATGGCGCTTCGTTTAGGCCCACAGATCATCCCTGTTATGTCACACGTTCAAGATATTGCACAAAGAATAAACCACAAACACTATAAAGAAAATGAGACTGAGTCACGTGAATGGAAAATCTGTTCCTCTGTCTGTTTTTGATACATATTTTTGATAGAAGAGGAGTTAAAGGACCATACTATCCATTTTGCATGTTTGAGCCTAATATATTCAATTTTCATACACGTAAGTTTACTGGCAATCATTTTCCCAAAGGATAAAACCGTATTTCAGCTTTCCTGATATTTTGCAAAATCTCTTACTCTTTCAAAATCAAATATTCAAGCGATAAACCCACCTTGAAAATCAGTGTTTTGCCTGCTAATAGTTACGCAGCCTTATGAAGTCACAGTTGTTTAAATTTTTCGATAAGCGCAGGTCTTTTGGGACTATATTCCCCAGTGGAGACATACATTCACTCGGCACTTTTTATTGCACTTAAACGCTAAAATTACAAAATTTCAAAAAACCTGAATACATGTCTTGCTTGCAGTGATGGATTACCTATCCCAAGAATGTTTCAATTATCAACAAGTTGATTTTAATAGCGTACTAGAATGAACTGAAACCAGTGACCGTCTGGAAGGTAAAAAAAAAAAAATTAACTCACTAATCCAGTAGTATGCTTTGGAAATGATTGTCAATAACCTTACGTGTATGAAAATAGAATATATTAGGCTCAAACATACCAAATGGGTGGTATGGTCCTTTAACTCTTGTCCTGGGGGCAGCAACAAAAATCACTTATTTGGTTGATTAGACCCTTTCAGGACTGTTGGGGCGTGTACTGACATCTCCCTGACTGTCCTTTTAGGTTTGTTGCATCTGTTAGGGCAGGAAAATGTATATCTGATGTTTCTTTTACATAAATACACAGATCCAGGTGACCTCATCAACCGACCAGCTTAGCTCCACCCAAAGTCAATTAGATGCCTAATTAGTCAGAATTGAAAACACCTGTGTGGGTGATCAGAGCTTCTAAATAGACACTTATATTGTAACTCCAGTGTTAGATGTAACTGACTGAGAAAGAGAATCTCCTATTCCAGCTCAATTTGGTCACATCCCTCCAGCTCCATGTTCTGAAGAAGCTCCTTCCTCCATGCACCTCCTTCTCCTTCCCTTCTTGTCCCACACCATCAGACGGCTGCTCATATTACCGAGCAAATCGCTGCTCTTTGGGTCCATCTCTGTTGATGCCCATTTTAAATCAGGAAACTCTGGATACTTGCACTTGAGTCTCTCCTTAGCCCACTAAGAAGGCTCCGAAGTAGCTAGCCCTCCCATCCATCTCCATGGTGCTGGCATTGCTAACGGTGATGAAGAGGCGGTCAGCAGGCTGTAAGTAGGCAGTACCAGCCTGGTGCAGGGAGAAGAGGCCGGGCTCCTGACTGCGAGGCCAACAGGCACTCCGGGACGTCTTCATCAGCAGGATGGGCACGGTGTAGGAACTCATCTACAGGCCAAAACACAGCACCAGCAGGTTTGAAACTGCCATCAACATAGCATATTTGTGTTTTAAATATATTCTCTTCTTAAGTTCTTCAACTCTCAAAGGGCCATGGTTTTGTATGCATTATCCCAAGTCTTACAGAATGTTTTGGAAAATGGTTGGCAATAATAGGCTGCAGAATGCCTCACCTTTTTGTAGATATACTGGACAAGATGTGCTCCTTCCTCCTCCTTTGTTTCCCCTGCCTCCCCTTTTATATCTCCTTCGGTCTCCCCTGTGGAGGGGAGTCTGAAGTATGTCTGGGCATAGATGTAGTAGAGGCCACCCCGCAGCACCAGCAGCTCGCCTCCCCTCAGCTCCATGTTTTGCAGGAAGGATAAACCTCTCTGGCCTTCCCATGCTCTTATACGCTCCCCCAGGTACCCCCTCCCTTTCCACGAGCCTACAGCAAGAGCACATATAAACAATCATGTGGCTAATTGAACAGAATAATACCAAAGAAGTGAGAAAAATATTGTTTTTTTTTTTCTTTCTGCTGTGNTAATTGAACAGAATAATACCAAAGAAGTGAGAAAAATATTGTTTTTTTTTTTCTTTCTGCTGTGCTTTCAAGTTCAACCAGAGAGAACAGGTGAGATCTAGCAAGAGGGATGATGTGGGAAAACAGAAGCCTTTGTGAGCTCCTTTCTATATTTCTGACTGCTAGAAATAAACTCCTAAAGGACAAACAATTAATTGGATTTTTAACAAAGTAACAAAATCTGTTCTTTTTCTCAGAACGTGGCGTGTACATAGGTATGAAAATGAAGCTGAATCTGAAACCAGCTTGGGGAGCCTTAAGGCTTCAAAGCACATTCCTCACCACTGATCTTAACTGGCTGGATAGGTATGGAATACCTGGCCTACTGCTCACACCCACTGCTCAGATCTGATTGCTGTTGTCAGATCTATTATCACTTCTGAATAAATTCTGAGTGTTTCTGTCATCTCACTGTCCTCACCCTCTGCTGCTGAAGGCTCTGCAGAGGAGACAACAGCTGTCACATGGGCAGCGACTTTAGGGAGAGGGACCCCACGGACCCCAGGGCTCAGGACAGGCAGCACTCCTGTCAGCTTATCTGGGAAAGCACAGATCGATATGGTAGATAGATATGAAACACACTCCTTTCTACAAACGAGACATTTTTTGTAGAAAAGTCATGGCTATTAGCGCTAAGTGATAGTCAATGTCGGCATTGTTCTTACTTCTCATCTGCTTCTGGAATCTATCAGCCATCACCTGAAAGAAGAGCAGAGGAAGAGACAGAAGAGGGTGAATGAGCTGGCAGGTTAGCTATTAAGAAGATATTATTGCCAGGTTAATTATTAGCAGTGATATTTTGACCATAGACTGCTTAGATGTTTAATTTATCCAAGTCATTAAAATCCAAGTAACGCATTAATGAAGACAATTCAACAAAGTCTCTCACAAAACAAAGACTGGTCCAACAAATGGTTAGATTAAAATAAAGAGGAAAACCTTTTCGATGTGGAAGTGGAGCTGTTGCGTGACTTGCCAGCAGGGGTCGCTCTTTCTGTCTTCCAATGCTGAGTCTCTAAAGGTAGGGCGCAGGTTTGCGTTCAAGAGACAGGACACGCTGCTGCGGGAGAAACTCTCCCGCATCTGACACACACACACACACACACACACATTATATTCTTCCTCGAAACTATACAGAAGAGTATCAATTTGAGTTAATATGTAATTAATTTAGAACGCAATTACCTGTGTTGCGTTACAGGCCTGTGCGTGTTAGGAATTTTATGTGACTCAGCTAATCAGCGCTCAGGACCAGATCTATCGGCTTTATAAAGAATTTTTAATAGTCTTTCCTCGTAGCAACGTTATAGTCTAAATATTTTCTCATAATCCCCGAGTCCTAACAACTCTCATTTCCTCCTACTGTTTTCTGCGACCTGCTTTCCAAACTTTCTCTTCTCTCTCTCATTGTCCAGAGTTAGAATGGGAGAAATCCCTATTGTTTGTTTGGAATTGGAACAAATTATTAGGCATACTTCTGTGGTGTTTCTACAGTATCTCAAAGTGTTTTTTGTAGTGAGATGAGTACTTATGAGCTACTTATGACATCATTTAAGCATTGACCTATTTCTGTGCTGTTCCATAAGTGATTGATTAGTGTCTGTGGGACTAAATAGTGAGCTCATAGTGATATTTTTAATGTTCCATTTCCTGTAGGGGTTATTTTACTGTCTGAAACCTACAAATGAATGGCTACATCACAAATAAAAAATCACCATCAAAATCCCTGTCCCAATTGTTAATTTGATGCATTCACTGCTGGATTAAGAAGAGGACGAGCTCATATCTTACCGTGTTGAGGACTTTGTTAAAGTACATAAAACTGACGGCCACCGCGACGGTCTGGAGGAGGATTGCTGCGAGTATGATGAGCCCCAAACACTGCAGAGAAATAGAAATGGCCATATCAGTGTGTGTGAACGCAGCAGAAAAAGCCCCAAAGAGCAGGAAAACACTTCCAGCATGCAGGACAAGTCAGGTCAGGCTGTGCTGTGTGTCTGCCGCGGAGACAGAGCAGGAACAACAGTTTTGGAGGTGGAGCAGAGAGGCGGTATGAGGAGGTGCAACAGCCTCAAGATGTCACTGTTATTAAATAGAAAAGAGCTTTAATGCAACACATGGAGTTCTGCAGCTTCGGGTTGCGTTGAGGTACTGCGGGAAATATGGAAACTATTAGGAAAGTACGCGAAAGACTCAGCCAAATGGCAAATACGACTACCAGCGGTACTACTACTACAAATACTAGTACTACTGCTGCTGCTACTACGACTTTTACTGCTACCAATATTACTTCTCCTACTATCACCACCAATACTACCATCACCACTATTACTACTAAGCTACTGCTGCTACTATAACTACCAATGGAAACTAAAACCAATTCATGTATTTTTATTACTTTATCACTTTCCAGTCATTTAATATGTAAATCCAGAATTTAATTGTAGTTTATATGAAATAAAAAATATATAGATTTCTTTAAGAATAAGAAATATCAGCACATTTAAAATTTCAATGTGTATCAAAAATGCAAGACTTTATATATAAAGTCTAAGATAATGCCATAGATCATGAGTAATTGTAGCTGAAATCAAATGTTCATTTCTACAAGTTACAGTCTCCAATATAGAGTTAATGGTGATTTTGGTACTTTCCCCTCTTTAATCTACAATTTTTATACAATGTAAANCAATATAGAGTTAATGGTGATTTTGGTACTTTCCCCTCTTTAATCTACAATTTTTATACAATGTAAACCTAAAGCACATCTCAAAATTATGTGGAATAGGGAGCAGAGTGATGTCTTCTAGTATGATATCACTCTTTTTAATTTTCAAGCATTTTTATTTATCCTCTACTCTCCTCAGTTGCAAATTAACTTAATTGATTTAATTAACTTAATTGATAAAACATCAACTAATGCATAATGCACATTTTCTCCTCTTGACTCATGGGCACTGTGGGCTTGTTTGCTTTGCTGTAGGGTATGTGAAGGCATCACAGTGACTTGTGAAAATGAGAGGACCAGCACAGTGAAAGTAGCAGATAATCAGCATCAGGAGGAAAGATGAAAAAGGCCTTGTTTTGCTCACTTTCCTGGTATTGTGAGGAGATCTGAAAGAAAACCAGCCGATTAGTGCCAAATGACCCACCATTGTTAAAGCCTGAGTGTATCCATAAGTAGTATTTCTCACTGGGGAGTCATTCAATCTGCAAAACATAAGCTTGGTGGTTCCTGTGCTTTTATTCCTCCACCTCCCACCTCTGCTCCATTGTCAGCATGAGGAAATGAGAGTTTACAGCTCCTGGGTATGGATGACCCTCCCAGCAATCAAGAAACCAGTTGTAGCGTTCAAAATTCTGGCACACATTTAAACTCATACAGATAGAAAAAACACATGTATAATACATTTACAGCAGGTTCCCAGGGGTGGTTGGTGCCAAAATTAATCAGAGGTGTGAGGGAGCACAACCCTTAAAGGTGCCGGCTGAGGAACAGAAGTTACTCAAGGGAACACAGGAACCCTGTGGAGAGTTTGGAGATTTTAATCAGTGAAGGAAACGAGCCTTCATTGATTAAACACTCCAAATGTAGATGAGACTGTAAGAGGTTCCTGTGTTCCCTTGAGTAAGTGAATTCCCAGGCTTGTCAGAGAGCAGGAAGGGAGATGGTGAGTGATACGTGAAGAGTGTCTAGCTTCAGGCAGGGAAGATGACACCCTGAGAGGCATACCTGTCTACAATCCCATGGCTGACAGAAACAAAGAGTTTATAAGTAACATTTTCATCATGTTTGAACATTTCCTCAGCCTCTTTACACTCTTTCCTTCTCTAAGACAAACCCTTTTGGTCCACGTAGCCAGTGACCTTTGACCTCAGTCAGGTCTGCATGTAACTGGTCCTGACTGGAGGCCAGTAGTTTAAAGGTACAAGTTGTGATTCAGACAAACACAACTGAAAACAAAGGATTGGAACATGCCATCACTCTCAGATTTACTGACAGGAACAAACACAGCACGATAACTAAATCAAAATTATTGATGTCTGATGACTTAAAGGACCATACCAGTGATTTTGCATGTTTAAGCCCAATAAATACTGCCCACATACATGTAAGATTACTGACAATTTCCAAAACTTAAAACCAGTTTTCCTGTTATTTTGCCAAGTCCCTTAATCTTTCAAAATTAAATGCTCCGGTGATACTCCCACCTTAAAATTCAACATTTACTTGCTAACATGTATATTAATTTCTCAGTAAAAGCAGTCTTCTCCTGGGACTATATTCCCAGAGCCGTACATTCTGCATGGAAATTAAATTACTTTGACAAGAACACCTGACAGACATCATGTTCTCTGTGATGGATTATGTATCTTGTGTGTTTCAAGTCTCTACAAGTCGATTTTAATAACACACTTGAATGAACTGAAACCAATAGCAGTCTGGAATGTGGAAAATAAAATTCTAAAATTTACCACTAAACTAGTTTATATTGGAAATGGTTGTCAGTAATGTAACATATCTACAATATATGTGTTGTATATTAATTTCAAACATGCAAAATTGTTGTATTGTCCTTTATGTATTCATAAATGCAGCAATAGAACAGACTGTGTCCAGTGAATTTCTGCTGACAGACACAAAACACAGATTTTTCATCATGAAGGCAATGTATATGAATTTTATTTAGATTTGTACAGTCCAAAATTAAGGAGCTGGCAAAGTGGTTCAATGATCGGAAAGAAGTTCCTGGGCTCAAATCTGGCTGGGGGCTTTCTGTGAAGAGATTGCGTGTTTGCTCTGTGACTGCGTGGATTTCCACAGTCCAATAACATGCAGGTTACGTAAACTGGAGGCCTAAATTTGCCTTAGGTGTAAGAGAGTTTGTCTGTCTGTGTATGTTAGCTCTAAAATAGACCGGAGCCCTGCCATGTAGAACACCTCTCACCTGGTGAACGCTGGGATAAGCTCCAGCACCCCTTGACCCCTGCATGGGGTACGTGGGTACAGAGAATAAATGGATGAATGAAAAAAGAAATGCTCTGAATTTAGTGCAGCATAACACCAAACAGTTAACAGTAAGGTCACAAAACCTCTGTCTCCAAGTACTTTCCAAACCTGAAATTTGTTAAAGAACAATTGGAAACAGGAAAACGCAAGCCGAGACACTTCTTTGGTACTGAAAGAAGTTTCCTCTCAAGCAAAAAGTTTGAGTAATAGCCAGAAGACGCATAATAGATTTCAAAATAGAAGACAGTCCATCCACCCTCCTCTGTCCTCCACTCCCCTTTCCCTCCCCAGAGGCTTCTCCTCCCAGAGTTCCTCTTGATAAAGTCATGGAATCTCCCTAACTTCCTGCCTGTTCACTACAGCTGCTCATTGTCCCATTTATAAAAATAAGACTGAAAAATGCTTCAACAGCACAATGCAAACAGTTGCCTAGGATTTATAAAGAGTGTCGAATGGAAGGGTGTTTCCACATTGTAGCAGCAGTTCAACACTTCATTTCAATCGACTATCACTGTGACCTTCATCCAGCACACTCGGCTCTACCATCATTCAACTTCATTTGGAAGTTTGTGTTTAAAATAAAGGTTAGTGTTAGATTTAGAGGGTTGTGCTGCTATTTGACCACTAGAGGGCAGTGTTGCATTGATTCTAGCTCCAGTGAACCAACAATGTAGGTTCACCCTCCTGAAGCCCCTAGGTTAGAACAAAACATGTCTGAGCATGAAAATGATTGAAAGCTGATGCAGATATGAGAGTCTTGTGCCTCTGTGTTTCTCTTTTAGTGGTGCAACCCACACGCAACATAAATAATCTATTCAACAGATTAGGTTTTATGTTGAGACGTCTACTCTGTGTGTGTGTGTGTGTGTGTGTGTGTGTGTGTGTTTGAGTTGGACTTGTAGAAGACATTTCTGGTCTGGCTTCTCTTTTCCTGTGTTTTTTTTGTTTTGTTTTGTTTTTGGCAATCTTTTGTCATACACCAAAAAGTGAAGGAAAAAAAAAATTGTTGGTTAAAGGACAGTGGAGTTTTAAAGGAAAAATACACTCTAAAATGCTTTATGTCTGATAATTTTGCTGTCATACTGTTCTTTTTCACACGGAATAGCAGTGTGTTGATTTCACAATACCTCAAGATACTCCTATGGATATTTACCTGTATATCTTAAAAATAACACCAACAAAACATTCATAAATATATTTGTGACTGTATGAGGAAAATATATCAACAGAATAGTTCATATAAAACATTCCTCCAGTCATGTACAGCTTCCAGCTAAAGAAAAATGTTCACACCTGTTTTGAATGTTGTCAAAAGGCAAAGAAGGAATTTCAATAACAAGTCAAAACACTTAATCAAAACCTAAAATCTTTTCTTGAAGTAGTCAGACAACTAAAAAGGACACATTTTGCTTCATGAATGTGACACGGTGGTTTTTACTGACATTATTAATCACTTCTTCATAAATCACATGGATGGGCAGTCAGAGGGGAGTTGTGTTCCACATTATAAGTTTAAAATAAGTTCCAAGTAAAATTGGAAATAAACTAAAATGACCTGAACCCCTGCCAAATATAATTTTTTTAAAAGCAATATTTTAGGAGGAAAGTGTATATGGGGACAAAGACTTGTGACAAGTATTTGACTTTAGAGCAGATACTGATGAGAATAACATATTAATGCTTTTTGAAACTGTCATGAAGCATCATTAATTAATTCATTTTCCCACTTTTTATATTTAGCGCATTAAATTCATGACTCTTACTTCACATAATAAACCAAAAAATAAAACCCAAGCAGATATGAATCGTCATTGACTGTATTTGTTTCCCTGTGAGCTGGATTTTATAAGCTCAAAGGAATCATTATGACACATTATTACACAAATGCACACACACACACACACACATACACACAGGCATTTAAATGTTTGAAACTGAAATTTTAACTAGCCCATATATGATGTGAATGCTGGTTTCTGTGAATACTGACTTCCTATTATCACTGAAATACTACAAACTGTTGAAACCGACATGATTCTTCATATTTATTTCAACACTGCTGATAAAATGCTGATTTCTGAGCTGTTATCATAATTTCAGGATAAAATTCAACTTAAACGAAAATGGGCTCCTTATTTGTGGCTGCAGCTTTACTGTGATATACTGACTGTATATTGCTGACTGCTGGGTGTATTTGTGTTAATATGAAGCCATGCTACTGATGTGGCGCCCTCTAGTGGACTGATCCCACAAACAGCAAAACTCCACAGGAGAGTGCATTATTAACAAAAGCAACAGCATACTTGCTTGTGTTGAGGAACTCGGTCACAATATTAGCAATATTCTGTGCACTAAATAACCTCCATGTGTAACCAGATGTTTGTATGTACACCCAGATGTTTGTATGTACAGGCACATATGGGCCCTGAGCTTAGATCTGACATGTTCATACAAAGAGCAGGTATACGAGCCCTTACTTTTCCACTGTGGTACTAGTACTTTGACTTAATTATAGGATTTGAGTAGTTTCTGCACTACTGAGAATGTCTGTAAATCACAAAGCAAGGGCTAGCGCATTTATATCAGGGTACATACACAAATGGAGGACACACACGTAAACACACTTCTACTCACTTGCACACACACTCACATATGCACACTCTTACAAGTTGTTCTGTAACCAGCTGAAGTAAGCCCTGAGCACCCTCCTCCCCACGTCAAAGTCAAACGGCCAGAATGACATACTGAAGCATCCGTGGAACCCATCGTCATAGTGATCACTGGTTACCACGACACCCGCATCCTGCAAGCGCCGCACATACATCAAGCCATCATCCCTCAGTACATCATACTCACACGTCAACACGTACGCTCGCGGACATTTAGCCAGCACCTCTGGCCCTGCTAGCAGTGGCGCCACCCGCGCATCCAGCAATCCTGGAACCTCCTTCACTAACCCCCGTGACCCCTTCTCCATGACGACAGGCTTGTAGTCCTTCCTGTATTTCGGGGGCAGGAGGACAGACCAGTCTATCCGTGCACGTATCTCAGGAGTGATGGCTGACTGGTGTAAGAAGCTGTGGTTGTTGGCTAACAACTGGGGCTGCAGGGAGAGATCAGCACCGAGGTACTGCAGCCAAAACTGGACCATGAGGGACCGCGAGAGGACTGGCATGTATGGGTTCTGCAAATAGGAAGGTGTGTTGAAGTCCAGAGCCTGGAGGGCTGGGTAGATCAAAGCCTGGACGCTGAATTTCACACTTATGCTGTCGTCTGTGGAAATCTGTGAAAATACAGAGGAAAGTTGATGAGAAACATAAGCTGTCATCGTGTCTGTCACATTTGGTCCAGCAATTTGTACTCGCCATCTTCATCACAATAAAGCAATTGTTGGTCATGTTGTGGCCTTATTTGACCTACTGACCTGACCCCTTCCCTAAGGACACAGATCCGGTCGTAGAAGCACGCTGCATATGTGCTAGCAAAGCAGTTTTGATCAGTGAGATAATACAGCAAACTTTGTTGTCAAAGCTGAATATTAAAGGACCATAACGGCGATTGTGCATGTTTGAACCTAATATGTTCAATTTTCATACATGCTACATGTATAAAATGTATGTATTTTTTCATACATGCTACATGGGGCAGCACGGTGGCACAGTGGTTAGCACTCTTGCCTCACAGCAAGAAGGTCCTGGGTTCAATTCCCAGCGGGGGCAGGGCCTTTCTGTGTGGAGTTTGCATGTTCTCCCCGTGTCCGCGTGGGTTCCCTCCGGGTGCTCTGGCTTCCTCCCACCTCCAAAGACATGCATGTCAGGTGAACTGGGAACTCTACATTGCCCGTGAATGTGTGTGTCAGCCCTGTGATAGACTGGCGATCTGTCCAGGGTGTACCCCACCTCTTGCCCTATGACCGCTGGGATAGGCTCCAGNCTGGCGATCTGTCCAGGGTGTACCCCACCTCTTGCCCTATGACCGCTGGGATAGGCTCCAGCCCCCTCCATGACCCTCAACAGGACAACTGGGTTTAGAAAATGGATGGATGGATACATGCTACATTACTGACAATCATTTCCCAAAAGATAAAACTGTATTTCAGCTTTCCTGATATTTTGCAAATTCTCCTAATCTTTCAAAATCAAATATTCAAGCAATACATCCACCTTAAAAATCTATGTTTTGCCTGCTAATAGTTAAGCAGCCTTATGAAGTCATGGTTGTTTAAATTTTTCGCAGGTCTTCTTTTGGGACTATATCCCCCGGTGGAGCCATACATTCACTCCAAGCTTTTTATTGTGCTTAAATGCTAAAATGATGTAACTTCATAAACCAAAAAACCTTTTTCACGGATTACCTATCCCAAGAATGTTTCAAGTATCAACAAGTTGATTTTAATAGCGTACCAGAATGAACTGAAACCAGTAGCGGTTTGGAAGGTAAGAAAAAAGTTTTTTAACTCACTGTTCCAGTAGTATGCTTTGGGAAATGATTGTCAGCAACGTTACGTGTATGAAAATTTAATATATTAAGCTCAAATATGCAAAATGGCCAGTATGGTCTTTTAAGCAGTCTAGTCAACCATATTGGACAAACAGGTTTAGATGAATTTGTTGAAATGATCATACTGTGTGCAGTCGTCTTGAAGGGGAAGGACAGTATTGACAAAGATTTGCTACTTCCTGTTGTTTGGAAACAGTTTTGAGGTTTTTGGATGCAATAGCTCTAGCTGAGTCATATTTGTTCTGAGGCATTTTTATGTATTTGAGCAAAGCTAAAAATGTGTTGGGGAGTCACAGAGTTTGGGAGTGATAGAGACACAAGTGGGCCACTTCTGTGTGTGTGTGTGTGTGTGTGTGTGTGTGTGTGTGTGTGTGTGTGTGTGTGTGTGTGTGTTTGCGCAATATAAAGATAATTTGTTATTGTGCCATTTGGATTCAGGGTTATGGGTTAGCTTATACCTGTTGTGCAACAGCAGCAGCCAGATTCCCGCCGGCGCTGTCTCCTGCCACAGCTACACGCTCAGGGTCGATAGTGTATTTTGCCAGAACGTCTGGTGACAAAAAGTACTTGGCAGCAGCAAAGCAGTCCAAATATGGCACAGGAAAATGCACCTCTGGATACAGACGATACCTGCACACATAAAATTTGCAAATGATCATTTATTTGAGGTTTAGAAAGGTTTGGAGGACATGATTGCAAGAGTTTTATCAACACCTGGAATAATAAGACAGATTACTTACTCAACTGAAACCACAACAGCATTAAGCTCATCAGACAACAAGCGGTTGATGATATCATATGTTCCCTTCTCTAAAGAAAAAGAGAGAGAGAGAGAGATGGAAGGCAGAAAAGCTTTTAGAAGGCAAATTTAAGATGTTTGAACCTTGATTTTATTTTTAACCTTATACAGCTGATTCTGTTTGAAGTCAGCAGTAACACCTATACTCACTGGCGCTGCCTAAGGCCCAGCCTCCGCCATGGAAATACAGCATGCCTCTCCTCAGATGGCTCTCCCCTCCAGGAGGGGGCTCATAAACACGCACTGGGATCCCGTCAAAGGTGGTGTCGCTGACCTTCACTCCGGGCACGACCCCCCCTCCAGAATCAGAACCACTTACCATTGTTATTAGACCTATAAAGCCTTCCGTGGATTGCCTGATTGACTCCATGCAGCTGCCAAACCCCAGCCATTGCTTCAAATCACCCTGGTGAGAGAGAAAAGAGGGAAGAGTCGCTGGATCAGCTGGCAGCCTGGACAAGTTTGAAATCTCTTGGAAGGGAATCAAAACTCTGTAACACAATATCTGGCCCCACCCAGTCACATCTATTCTCCAGCAATGCTGTGTCTTAGTGATGTGTTTGAATGTGGTTTCCCTCTTCCTCTAGAAACTTCTCACTTCCCAAAAGCCAACTGAGGCCAGAGGATGCAGCGGTTGAGAAAGCTGCTGCCTTATGCAGCATTCTTTGTTAATGTATGCAAAATCTTCTATGTCTGCTGTAGTTTATTAAACTTTAGCATAGCTATCATAAAAAAAAACTTACACAAATGTGTCTTTAGAATTACTACAGTAAAGGGGTTGAGTGATAAGTCCTGAGACTGACAAAAAGGGAATTAAGCCTAAAGGAATGAGTATGTTGACTATTGTGTGTATTGTATTTACCACAATAAACTCAAGTTGTGGTAAAGACAATTTTTTTTATCCTGCTTTGGCTTCAGAGAATTAGTTTTAGACAACATAATACAAAAACTACTACTGGCACTACTTAAGCAGCCAAATATAAAATGCAGGATAAAACATTAAACGAGGGCAGGTCTCTTCACTCGTACAATGACTTGATTCAAGAAAAATCTTTCATCAAGATGGTTTATAAACAAGTGAAATAATCACATTGCACTAAATCAAGAAAATCAAGCTCTTAAGAAAACATTCATGCAGTCATAACCTGCTATCTTGCTCTTTCAGTGGTGTAATAGGTGAATGATATCATTAGCCTTCACCCATTGCGCCACTTTGATAATGTAGAAGAAAGGTGAAGGCAAAGAGACGTTCATTATCCTCACACACACACACAGGCGTAGAAGCAGAGCCCTAACTCCCTAAAAGCTATTTCATTCCAGATTAGCTATCAATTACATGTGTACATTTCACCCAGCCATTGCTAATTAGACTTAATATATGCATGATTCTTGCCATCTGGTAAAGAGAAGCACTGTGAACTATGATGAGGCACATCAGGAAAAGACATGCCCCAGATTAATGATTTCACTGCTCTGCAAATCATTCCGTATCATGTGCTGTGAAAATGCACTAGTCCAAATTAATATACACTGTAACAGCTTGAGATTATGTATTATCTGGCCCACTGTACAAACAAAGAAAGTAGTATGCTGGAGTTGGGTGTTTCTGTGTTTGCATGAGTCCACACAAAAGGCATTAGTGTGTAGGAGCAAAGTTCAAGTCTACTCAGGCTCAATCAAGAAGTGTGTTTTCTGTAAATGCAGTCACTTTTTTAGAGTAATCTGATTTACAGTGCATACACTTTACCTGTTTTATTTGGGGATGGATCAGTATAAAGAGCAAAACACTGATAATTCAGTAGCTCAGTAAAAATGTAATCCTTTGTGCAAATCATAAATCTGTAGTAACACACCTGCTGCATCCACCCAGTCACTTACTGTCTGCAAACACAAGGCTCCTGTAAAAAACATTAGACTCTCTTCTCTTACCAAATGGATCATTGCCCGGAATCCTGCATCCAGCAGCATCAGCTTCCATGGCTGCTGTATGTCATCAGGCAACGGGATGTACACATAATAAGCAACAGCAACAGTCAGTAAAACTGTAATAAAGACTGGTAAGAGCCTCATCTTACATCTGACGCCTGTATGTGTGAAGCATACTCTGGCACTGCAGCTTGCAGGCTGATACTTTAATTTGTCATTGGAGGCTGGAGTGGGAGGGCTAGATTATTTTGCAACCAATAGGAATCAAACACTTCCATTCAAACTCTTCAAAATAACACTTTTGACAGCTTTATTTATTTATTATAAGAATACAGGTGTTAATAGGTAAGATGTCTGTTTGTAAGGAACAGATTAGAAGATAAACATCCAGCTTTTGTGTAGCAACAAAACATGTTTATGACTGCTTTGTTAAAAATTTATTTTGTTCAATAGATCTCATTCACAGCAGACTTGTTGACTTAGCAGAAAAAGCAGCAGAAAAAGTAATTAGTACAATTAATAATGATGCCATTCCATTTAGATGTGTCAGAAAACATGGCTTTAGTGCTTTTCAGATAAAAAGGGTCTAATCACACAAGAAAACAACTAAAGAATTAGATTATTCCATAAAAAAAAAAAATTACCGCCCTTCCCTACTTCCTTATGTGTAAGGCTCAGAACTTATCAGTCAAGGAAATAAAAGCCAAGTTATATCCATTTTAGTCTCACTCTCAAAAATAGACTAGTTTCACATAAACAGACCTGTAAACTTGTCTTTAAACATATGTCATTATATATCCCTTAATATGACTTATAGCTAAATTTTCCAATATATAAGGCAAACTTTCATGTAAACACCAGATTTTTATTTTAGTGTTTATTTACAGCTATAACTTCACATTTAAAGTTATATTTCACGTTCAGTTACTTTATATCCAAAAACGCAGTTTTAGTTTTTCTTTATCACAAACCTAACAAAATTTGTGCTTATATTTTGAAGGCCAAATCGTCAAAGGGGAGGAAGAGGAAATGACGAAAAGACTTCTGGGAAATGAAGTGTTTTCCCGCCAGTTTCGGGTGTGTACAAAGTTGTAGTACGTGCATGTGACCACGGAGATGCACAATAGGCTGCAAACTGCAGAGACTCCCTCTACATCAAACCTTTTTCGTTATTCATAGTTTTATCAAAGAAAATATAAAATAATATTGTATAATATAAAATAAAACAGAAACTTGACTTCAAGGTCTACTGTATTTAAAATCTTCAGAAAACGGCTTCAGATTTAACCATTTACATCCCCTTTTATGTTTATTTTACATAAGAGACCACCTAACTAATATGAAAATATAATTAAACTAATAAAAGAAAATCAAACATATCAGTGGTAGTGTAGACGTTAGAAAAGTGGCAAGTAGGTTTAAATTAACAGATTTTTAACAAGCTGCCTGTAACATCTTCAGTTTTCCTATTCATACAATAATCCATTAAAGTGATAACAATATAATCTTAATAGTGTAATAAATCTTTTAACTTGTTCTATTTAAACTTATAAAAGATGAATAACACTTTTATCTGATGTGGTAATTACATTGTTGAAATTTATTAGAATTTTAATTTTAGTTAGTTTAATTAGTTTTAGAAGTTTAATTTAATATTGTCAGACATGAAATCATTCTTAAATATGACTGAACTTTTTTTTTTTTTTTTTTTTGTCTATTTTAAATTTGGGAGTTCAGCTGTTACATGACTGAAACCTCAAAATTTCACTACTTCTGTTAATGCAATGAAAGCCCAATAAAATAACAATTCTCACAATGACATAAAAAATGTAGTATATTAAATTCTGAAATTTTAGCTTTCAACATTTTAGGTGTAACATGCCACATCCAGCACAGAAAGCTGTGAACAGAGAGGGGACAGGGTGTGGGGGGTCAGTCTAATATATTTAGTAGCATAAGAGAAATGTTTTTCTCAGGGATTATTGATGTTTTGGCCTGTGTGGACATCGATACCAGACTGAGCTCTGAGTGGAATGCATTATTGGTTCAGGTAGCTGGCAGGAGATAAAACTCAGCAGCCAATGATTTCTTTTCACTCCTCCTTTTTTTCTATCCTTTCCATCTGTTTGGAGATCAAAGCTACTTCTCCTATTTTGAGGATGAGGTGCAGGGATTTTTTTTTTTTCAGTCACATCATCTCAAATAATTATCACTATAAAAATCAAAACTTGTCAACCTTGAACAATCTTTTTGTTTGCATTACAGAAATTATTTGGCACGATGACAGATTTTTAAGATGGAGTTTAGAGTCAAAGAAAAGCACAGAGCAAAATAATACAGTCAGCAGTGCAGATGGCGTAAAGAGTATCAGTGTTTCTCTGCTCTGTCTGCTATTTATCAGCATCTTCCTTCCCACGGTTCAACGCCTAACTGGCCTTGGTCGGTCCCTGGTGGCCACGTGTGAGAATGTAAACACACATATGAGCTGATGAGTCCCTGACCCTGCACTGGTTTTCCATAATACAGCAGCAAGGCACCAGATCGTATCAGATTAGCCCCAGGTTCACTCCACAGATCTGCATTTACATCTTGCAACAGTAAAAATCTGAGAATAGTTAATTCAGAAGTTACCAAAGGATTTACCTCTGAGTGTGTGTGTGTCCATTTAGGTTTCAGTGACTCTGTAATGTGATGTCAAACATCCCATCCCAGATGTGTGTCAAGACTCAACACATACTGCAGATAATAAATTAGACATCTTCTGCTATTTGTAAGTGCATATTAGCAAAATGTCCTATACAATATTTAAAAAAAAAAAAAAAATCTAACTGTGCCTTATGCTATTTTGGGTTGAGTGTGAATGTCCAGTGTAACCTGATATGATACAAGAGGAAAGACAGGGTGGTTTAAGGTTGAATTCAGCTCAAAAGACATCCTGTTGGCTCAGTAGTACCACTTCGCCTCCCAACACTCATGCATACGTATTTATGCACACACACACATGCACACACACTCCTCACTTCCTTAAGTCAGACACCAGTGCCCTACTTTCTCTTTCCATAAATCACTTTGGATGAGAGCGTCAGCAGAATGCATAAATTGTAAACGTTAAATGTGATATACAGTATGCGCGTGTGTGGTGCATTAAAATTCCCTATTCCTGCCACCCCCCCTCCCCTCTGGTGTGTGTTGGTCTGGCGTCTCCCTCCAGTCTGTGGTATGGAGGGCAGATAGAGGGCCTCTCCTGTGTCGCTGACTGGAATTATACTTATGGTCATTTAACATGACTAAACGCATGAGGCAGAAATGGTGGTTTTCCATTACAGCAGTCCCGTCTCGTCATTCAGACTCTTACTTCACACAGGGATTAGAAGAGCGTGAACAGTATATATATGTATTTTTGCATACTTATGTATGCTGGATGAGTATTTAAATATCTCTTATATCCATAGAAACAAGCCACATCAAGGAGAAGAAATTTGCGTGTAACTCGACCAAGCTTTTACTGACCAATACAACCTGAACTGGCACGCTGATGGCATGAAGCATATATGAGGCATGATGTCATTGATGCTCTGAATTTATTTAAAGCTGGTCTACTGTTGAAGAAGTGAAATCATCATCTTGTTCAAACGCAGCCTTTCATCTCCACAGTCATTTTTCCTTCACTTCTGCAACACAACGCCAGGCTTTCCAGAAATATTCTAAAGTACCTTGCTCTGTCTTCTCCTCTGTGTGCTCTCAGGACAATTTGACTCATGAATCACTTTTCTACGGTAAGCTAATTTCAGCTTTCTAGAAAAACAGTCATAGGATTTTGCTGTGATGTTGCTAATCAGTTTCAGCAGAGACTTCTGAACTGATAATTTGCATCATCCTGGTGTGTCTTATGCGCATGTAAAATCAGGAATGTTCACCATGGATATGCATGCGTGTCATCTTGTATGTAGTCGAAAAACGAAATTGGACTTGGACCTGGGAAACTATAACTCCTGAGTGGCTTGTAGATAAAGTAAATGAATCAAGTTGTGACCATGATTACATATGCATGCCTGTGTGTGCTTAGGATAATGAGGTTGTACTTGATCAGAGTTCATCAGTGGGACAGAGGAGAAAACAATCAATCTTCCACCTTATTCCACCTATAAGTAGCACAGCACAGTCTGTTACTCCCAGAGTAATAGATTACTTCAAAAGATTACTGTGCATGGCCCTGTCCATTCCTAACATTTCTGTATAGTAAAATAAAATGGACTGTAATAGGAAAATATATAAATACAAAAGTGTCAAATTTCCCAATTATAATTATATTACTATTCTACTATGCTCTAACCTGAACTCTACCACGGCTACAATTCCTACTACTACTGCATTATTTCAATCTTACAACCCTGACACACTCTATCACGCCAGTTGGCCCTAATGGCAGAGATAGATTATAGTTTAGAATACTGGTCCAGTGCAACAGGTTGTAGGTTCAAATCCACATGGAAGGACAACACTAGGAGCAATCAGTTTAAAGGCTGGTGCTGAGGGGTGGTAATACTGTAGTGGCATATCAGGGGTAGAAAGAAGATGCTGGGGTGGTATCTTGGTTGCTGTGCACAGTCTTGTCATTGCTCATATGCACTGTACATTATGTCTATGATTTTTTTGCATATAATTTTATTCTAAAAAATTTGAAATGAGGGAGGACATGCAGAGCTTCTTGATGCAGTACCAGGGCTTAAAATAGAATCTAAGTATTCTGTGTCAGTCCCTCCCGCAATAAGTCAAGTCCATTTCTTTGATGGTTTGAAGGATCCTCAGGACAAAGCAATCTGACAGGATCAGTGTTGCTTACAGGTCAGCCGCTGACAGGAAGACATCACTCTTTCATGTTAGTTTCAGTCCTCTCCTATAACTTCTTTAGCTGCCTTATGGTAATGGGAGAATGGGCAGATGAAGCAGATGTGAAGTGGGCAGCTAGTGTGTCGTGGAAAGCTGCATTGCTGCAGAATGCAGATCTGCTGCTCCACTCAAAAGTCTGCCTCCACTTTTCCCGATTCTTAAACACAAATTATAGATAGAACACACTGCGACTTATTACACATGCTTAGACAGACAGACAGACATACATATAGACACCCACACACACACAGACTGACAATCATGCATTCAGGCATTCAGGAATGCGATGGACAGAGAGCTCAGGTCACTTGGTACACTGCAAATGCAACAAACTCTATTTTGAAATGACAAACAACAACCTGTTGCTATTCTGCTCGGTGTGAGGAAGGTGTCATGTCTGACAGAATGGGGACAGAAAGTCTTGCATAGTTGTTATGCTGGATGGCGTGCTGCTGGTGTGAACTGTACGCGTATATGATGTTCTTTAAAGCCTATACTCTACTGCTAATGCATTGTTGTTGTTTTGAGTCTCTATAGCTTCTATTCTTTATTGACTTTATCTCAGTTTGTTCTGTGGTCTCATTTTGTATGCATGTTGGGAGATTATTTAGCTGCATGAATCAAAAAAAAAAAAAAAANAAAAAAAAAAAAAAAGAGAGGGATTGTTCAAGTGCCATATTGATTTTTGTTATATTTGCATTAAAACTGCTTAATTCAACTTAATCTACAATTAACAGACCCAGCAGTTGGAACAGAAGATGAGGCTGTGTTCCTGTATCTGAATGATGAAATGGCACATCTCAGAGATGAATGAATGAATTCCCTCATTGGTCTTTATCAGCGTTAAACATAAAGTGAAGCGTGTCTCTTTGTCACATGGACCGAGCCTTTCTGTTACAGAAAATCCTTATTTTTAAGCCAAAAACATTTAAGCTTGCTTTTCCTTCTTGTTTATCTAGTATCACACGCTTTCCACTTACTCACACCCTGTTCTGTTCTAAATCTCATTTATATGCTTTCAGACAGAAACAGACAGTAGTATCTTGATTCAGTTTTAGGAGTGAAAACAGGTTTTCACTACTCCTTTTTTTTTTTTTTTTTNTTTGGCAATTTTTCACATTTCTTTTCTAAATTTTTCCTCTGAAAAACCCTTTATTAATACCCCCCACCCCATACCCCATCCCTCCATTCACCACTAAGTCTTTCCATCACCAAGCTCAGAGCCAGCTCAGATGCAGCCTAATGCCAGACTCAAGTTTTCCATTGGTCTCCTGGGGAATGTGGACTTCAGAAGACGGATCGCATTGTCTGTCCAATAGCAGATAACACATCAGCTTCCTCAGTACGTGCATCCCACAGTTTGGAAATGGCGGCAGTCTGGCAGCCAGCCTGGGCAGAGAGGAAAGGTTAAAGGTCAAGTGTCATATTGGGACNTGGCGGCAGTCTGGCAGCCAGCCTGGGCAGAGAGGAAAGGTTAAAGGTCAAGTGTCATATTGGGACTAATGTGGACAGCCACATGCCTTAGCCCTGACCTTTGACCTGGAGATGCAAGGGGACAGTGCTGTACTGTTCCTCTGAGGAGACATTCAGCCTTTTAGCTGTGCACACACACACGCACACACGCACACACAACCCCAGCAGCTACACATGTGCAAGCACACACATGCACATGAACGTCCACATATATATATGACCTCCTGCTTCCTCCTTGGCATGCTCAGCCGACGCCCCGTCTCATTCTCATAAGCCTCTCTACGGTCTCAATGGGATCCTGATGTTCTGTTAAATAATCCCCCCCCCTCAATCCCGCGACCCCCCTGACCAGAACCAAGGCTGTTAAACGCGGTTTTGCACGCCTCCCCTCTTCCTCAGCTGCTGCAGAGCGACGTTGACAAGAGGCAGCTGCTGTGGTGGTGAAAGGGTGTGTGTAATACAGTAGACAGCGATCAAACGAGATGGATAGATAAATAGGCAGATACTCAGACATATGGCGAGGGTCTCCAGAGCATACATCCTTGGAATAAATATGTGAGCGACTGGCATTTTATCCAGCGTATGAGGCTGTGGTTGTTGTGTCTGGGATTTCTTTAGCAGATCTAAGCCTGGAAAGCCTCAAAGACGCGAGGATGAGAACATTTTGGAAAGAGGCGCTGCAAAGGAGGAAGTCAACCTTGAGTTGCTGTCTCTGCATAGCTGAGAAGGCTGGCTGGGAGACAGGAAGAGGGTGTCTCGGTCCAGAAGAGGGAGACAGTTTAGACAGCTGATATCATGTAACACTAATAAAACTCTTCCCCTTTTACTGACATTCCCCTGTGGCGACAAAACCCAATCTTAAAGACACACAAACATACGGATTCACAGATTGACGTGTCAGCAGATAATTGAGGTGCATGCACGTGAAGACAATGACACACACACAAAGGCAAGCGGGCACACCATATAATAACACACACACAGGGTTTAATTAACTGTGGCTTAGTAATAATCTACTCTGTCTGCTGCAATTGGTACTGGATAGCTAAACTGTGGTGTGTGTGTGTGTGTCAGTAAGAGAGAGACCTTGTTGTCCTTGGCTCTATATGTGATGGTATATTTCTGGCATCTGTTGCTTTCAGCAGCAGCTCAGATCCAGGTGCCTTGTCCTTAAGGCAAGTGCTCATGTATTTGTGTGTGTGTCGGTGTGTGTTTGTGGGTGTGCGAGGTGCTGAGTGACACTCCCTGTTCCACTCTGTCAGGAAGTGTCAGCCACAGCTGGCTCACAGCTGATACATACCCTCCATCTCCTTGTCTTTTTCCTCCTGTGCCCCTCTCTCCTCCATCTCTGTGTCAGCTCCTTGTGGAATTTTAGTCGAAGCGTTTGTATTTTCTCGGGGATAAAAGCTCGACACTTTGCCTCAAGTTTCCCTGACAAGGCATATTAGGAGAAGCAGCAGCTCTCACAGCTAAGCCCCAGCCGCTTATTGGTTTCAGTGGGCAGTGTAAACAATGCAAAGTGAAGGCCAAAAAAAAGTGTTTATCCCTCAATGTGACAAGTACCTGCTGTTTTGCTTTCTTGCTGGTCTTTTCTGGCTGCATTGCATCTGGTAACATATCCAGGCACAGTAAATAAAATTAGATGCTGGGTAAAACTGTATTCTGCGCTCTCCTGCCATCAGAGAGCTGTTATGTAACGGGTTTTAAAATATTGACGCCTCGTTGGCTTTGCTGCTCTCTATCAGGTCCTCTTCCTGTAAGGCTGGACTGGCTTTTCCCCTAATTGAGCGATAGTGTTTATTTTTACCCTTCTGGGCTGACCAAGGTACTGTCTAATGTGTGCATACACACTCACACACACACTCACACACACAGCCCTGCTTGTCATGTGATGCACCTTGTGATAGTTGATGTTGTTATAGGAGACACATTCCTGCAGGATTTAGAGTGGGATCTTAGTGTGTGTGTGTGTGTGTGTGTGTGTGTGCGTGTAAGCGTGCACGTGCGTGTAAAGAGCTTTAAATCAAAACCACAGCACACTGTCCATCAGCAGGTCTTACTCTCACTCATCGGCATGGTAATCTCACGCCGACAGCGATGCAACCACAGGCCATATCTCCTTTTAGTGTTTTTTTCTCTCCCTCCTGGCCATCAACTGAAACTGTGGTTTCGTGTCCTCATTCCGGCAGCGTTGGCGTCTTTGTCGGCTCCTCAAACAGTGATGGAAGACACAGGAGTCTCACCAATCCCTATGACTGTGTGGATCTAATAGTAGAGGTCATGCCTGTGTGTTGGTGGAGGTTAGCAGATGTCCATCACTTCCATCAGCACAAAATGAAGGAGGGGTAAAACAGGGTCATGGGCAGAGCTTCCTGCAGAAAGCCATTGTCTGGGTGAAGCTGTCAGCCACCTGTCTAATTATGAAAATTCATATTTTCTACAATTATAAAGTCAAAGTGTGTAATGATCTGCAGTCTGTGTTGTAGATGACTACCTGGTCTCCATAGAAACACAGATTTTGAACAAAGAAGTCTTGCACTTCAACAAATTAGTCATGATTAAACTGTACCTGCTGCTTTGTGTCAGGTAGTTGCTGAACATGGCGACTATCATGGGGTGATAAGGGTCTTATGATTTTTAATAGTAAGAATTGCTAATTATGGCACTAACACATGAATTAATACACAGCATTAGAACCATTATGACCTATGATGTCACATATCCTCACACAGCTGCATCTTAGACCTGAAGCACCAAACTGATGAGACTATTGTTAATTTATAATTGTTCTTATACATTATCTCGTCTGTTAATTTCAAGTGACAGTGAAATTAAATGGATATTGAAAGGACCCATATGGTAACCCCCTAAAAGTCTCTCGCCCCATCATGGTGCTACGTATCAGTCATTATCCACGGAATGCCCTTTAATAAATAAAGTCATGAAACACCAAACAAAATGGGCACAAGATGTAGAAGTGGACTTTTCTATTAAAAGCCACTGGAAACAGTAGAACCAGTAGATTACTATTGTCTTTCTGTGTGTATTCATGCTGTTTTATTTATTTATTTATTTTTTGGATTGTATATTTGTTAAAATGTGGAGGCCTTGGATAAACGTAGTCGGCTTCTGTCTCCACCAGCACATTGGTGATATTACATATGCTGTGTGTTGTGTTTTCATAAATTGTCCTAAAAAAAAAAAACACCATGAATACACAAAGAAAAATAAGAGAAGTCAAAACATTTCTAGGTGCTATTTTTTTATTTTTATTTTTTTGCACAGAACTGCTGCAGAACTGCTGGTTTTGATTGTGCATCATATCTGATATTTGACTGAAACGTTCATTAACATGCCTGATCTAAAATCTGCTAATTAGGGTTCCAACTTTGAGTGGAAATATATTATATATTATTAAGAAGATGTGCAATAAGCAGAAGAAGATTCTTTAAACACAGTAATGCATAAATACAGTCTAAAACAGTGGTCCTCAAATAGTTGGTGTTTTTGTGTTATTTTGCCAAATCCCTTAATCTTTCAAAATCAAATATTCAGGTGACACACACACACACACACACACACACACACACACACATACACACACACCTTAAAATTCAATGTTTCCTTGCTAACACCTACACAATATTGTAGAAGGCATGATCATTTCAGTTTCTTGGTAAAAACTGCCTTCTCAGGCAGAGATCTACATCTTGAATCTGTGTTGAAATGCTAAAATTGCCTTACTTTGACAAAAACTTTTATATACATCTTGCTTGCTGTGATGGATTATGTATCAAGACCTCCACTGATTTCAATCCATTCCAGTACACTATAAAAATCAACTCGTTGATACTTGAATCGTTCTTGGGATAGGTAATCCATCATGAACAAGACATGCATTCAGGTTTTTTTTTTTTTTTTTTTNTTTTTTTTTTTTTTTTTTAGAAGATGCGTAATTTTAGCATTTAAGCGCAATAAAAAGCGTGGAGCGAATGTATGCCTGTGCCGGGGAATATAGTCCCAAAAGAAGACCTGCTGTCTCGAAAAATTTAAACAACCGTGACTTCATAATTTTGCGTAACTATTAGCAGGCGAAACATCGATTTTTAAGGTGGGTGTATCGCTTGAATATTTGGCTTTGAACGATTTAGAGATTTTGCAAACTATGAGGAAAGCTGAAATACAGTTTTATCCTTTGGGAAACGATTGTCAGCAACGCAACATGTATGAAAATTGAATATATTAGGCTCAAATATGAAAAATAGATGGCATGGTCCTTTAAATCCAAATGTATATTCTTTTCATAAAATGCTCCCTTTCATGATATTATGGTAAAATAAGCAGCATTTTAATGCTGCTGTCTAGAATCGTGTGAAATAAAAATGTGCATTATTTTGCAGAAATATAAAAGATAAAATTAACGTGTTTGAGTAACTAAAGTAACTGTAGTTATTATACTTTCTTTGTTTCGGCTGGAAAATGAGCGTGTACCTAAAATCCGTCCTGCCTGTCACTCTCCCGTAGCCCCCGCCCCGCTCTGTTAACGGAAACTCCCCCTAAGTTCCCCGGTTCTCCTCTCCCTGCTCATTCTCTCCATGAGCTGTCACACACACATACATACACACGCACACACACATACATACACGGTGCGTGTTGTTACAGCAGACGTTCGTTTAGGCTCCTGTCTGTTCCCGGTTACCGAAAAGCGCCTGTTGGGTTTTCGGTCTGCGGAGCTCCTGGTCGTGACAGAGTTTGAAAGCGGCTGGAGGAGGAGCAGCAGGAGAAAAGGTAGGAGATGGTTTCTCAATCTGTGTTTTCTCTCCTCCCTGAGAAACTTTACCGTGTGTTCACCGTCTCACGCGTTTTAGGAACATTTCCGCCGCTCCGTGCGCGTGTTTGATAAGCAGGGCGTGTTTATGCTGCTCACCGTGTGCGCGTATGTGCGCGTTTTGGGGGGATTCTCCGGTAGTGTCAAAGGAAGTTTGGAGAGTGGACGCAGATTGTAGCAGATCATTGCAGGGGCAACCTGTCCACTGTAAAAAATAACCCGCACAGCCTGCAAAAAAACATTTTCCTTCCTTATTTCTAACGAACAACGACCAAGTTATTATAAAATTATTTTAAAGTGACCAATAAAATAATTTGCTTTATTATTATAGGTCATTATAGGTCAAAGTTATTGGGTTTTATGGGTCTAAATTCAAAGAATAGACTAATTTTTGTTCTGTAAATCTAACAACTGAAAATAATTTGGACTTGAGGCAGAATTGGCTCATTATTAAATGGCATAATTTTTGTATTCAGGTGTAAAGAATATCATTTAGGTCAACACATCAGGCTATAAACACTCATGAAAAGTTAATTTGGTTGGAAAGAGCCAAATCTATCTCACATGAGTGTATACAGAGACTGCAAGAGACTGATATGTTGCATTAAATGACAGTTTAGGTAACGAGTTTATTAATTAAAATCTGTTTTTTAGCATTATGTAGAAAAGAATAGAACAGAATTGTATAGTGTAGTTCATCACTTTTAGTGTGTGTGTATTTGCATGTGTGTGTATGTGCCCTTCAAAATCATGTGTTTGTTTCTGTCCTGTGTGTGTGTGTGTGGGGGGGGNATCCTGTCAGGCCCTGTGAGGTGGGGGTCAGTCATAGGGCCTCCCCTCCGGAATTCTCCTAGAATAGATACACCCCACACTCTGTCTCTCTCTCTCTCAAACATTTATGGCAACATCTTCCGACTTAACCTGCTATTTAACGCCTTTAATGACCCTCCATCTTTTGGTATCACACTTTACGAAGCTTCAGTAACGTATCACTCTGAAATCCACTTTCTTCACCAGCTCTGTGAGCAGAAAGGCTGCAGCAACTGTGACGTCGTGCGGCTGAAGATAGAGCGCGTGTTTACGCTCAGTGCTGACACTAATTAAAGTCTCCTTAACACGCATCAGATTCACGCCAAGTTCAGACTCGGTCCAGTTAAGTTCACATCGGTGCACGCCTTCAGATCTGGTCTGTTCATTGCACCGTTCACGCTGCACTTCTCTGTAAAGGGATGTCCTGCTCAAAGGCACTCCGGCAGTGCAGGAAAACTAGGATTTAAACTTGTCTGAGAGTGGGGAGTGTGGAGAGTCACAGAGAGAAGATGCATTAACCCAACCAGTGGTCTCTTCCTGTTCTCCCACTTAAGACAATGGATGTCTGAAAGTGTGTGTGTGTGTGTGTGTGTGTGTGTGTGTGTGTGTGTGTGTGTGTGTGTGTGTGTATGATTGTGTGTGAATAGGTTCCTGTCTGTAACCCAAGCCTGGCTGGACACACTGAGTGTAGGACAGCCACAAAGACCATTCCACCTGAACTGTGGGGAATGTGGAAGTTTGCTCATGTGTATTTATGTGTGTGTGTGCATCAATATGCTATCACACACACTTACACACAGACCAGCACCATCTCTACCATCATTATAATCATTAAAACAGTGTGACAGACAGCTTCTCCGTGACAGGTCTGTCATAAAAGTGAGACCGCAGAACAGCTCATGATTCTGTTTGTGTGTGCGCGCACGCGTGTGTGTGTGTGTGTGTGCATGTATCTTTCTCACTCTATACAGGTATATGTATGTGTGTGTGGGAGAGAAACCAACAGAAAAAAAGGAACCTGGAAGAGGAGGAGATGTGTGTGTGAATGTGTGCATGGAAGAAACAAAGCGCGTGTGTGTGTGTGTGTGTGTGTGTGTGTGTTTCANTGTGAATGTGTGCATGGAAGAAACAAAGCGCGTGTGTGTGTGTGTGTGTGTGTGTGTGTGTTTCACTCATCATCATGCTTGGATTGAAGCAGAAGAATGTGAATGGTGTGAAACATGATGTAAAGTTGCCCGGGGCCAGACATCCACTCCATGTGTAAATCTATCCACGACTCTTAACCCACTGGGGGAAAGTTGATAAATTCACACTTAAAGGACCATACTGTGGTTTTGCATGTTTAAGCCTAATAAATACTACATGCATACATGTTACTTTGCTGACAGCCATTTTCCAAAACATAAACAGTTATTTTTCCAAATCCCCTAAGCTTTTAAAATTAAATGTTCAGGTGACACACCCACCTTAAAATTCAATCCTTCACCTACAAGCATGTGCATTTGAACATAGAGGGGACGGTCATATTCCCTGGCGGAAAAATACATTTTGTTCAGTGCAGTTCCATGTTAGATTGGTTAAATTAAGTTACTTTGACAAATTCTTTCTTTTTTTCTTTCTTTCCCGTCCTTTTTTCCCTTTTTTTTAAATAACTTTTTTCCTTTTTTTTTTTTTTTTCTTTTACTTAAAATGTTTCAGGTCTCCACAAGTTGATTTGTTTTCGTGTACTGGAATGAACTAAAACCGAAGGCAGTCTGGAAGGTAGGAAAAAGAATTTTAACATTTACTGCTCCAGTATGTTTTGGGAAATAGTTGTCAGTAACATGCATGCTGGTTGCTATATATTAGACTCAAACATGCAAAACCACCGGTTTAGGCCTTTAAAGAGAGAAACTGGATTTCTCATCCTTCCTCCGGCAATCAGCGGTCGCAATTTTCCTCTTTAATCAAAGGATTCCTTGTGCAGAGTTGTGTGTATGTGTGTGTGTGTGTTACCTAATCTGAGCAAAAGTTGTGATATATGTCAAAAGATGCTATTTTCTGTCATTAGCCGCAACAACAAATCCATTGATATCAATTTAATCCACCTTAAGTGTCAGAAAATTTTAATCCACGCAGGCTTCATCTCCATAACCTCTTTTTGTCATGGACTCAATTTCTCCTCCCGTCTCCTTTTCTGCACATGTGGAGGCTGATGTTTCTGTGTTTTAACTTCCAGATAAGTTGACTGATCTGCTGTTTTCTCGTTGCTTCTCAGCTGCAGTGGCCAGTTCGTGGGTGGACTGGTGGGCGGATGGGCGACAGTGTGTGTGTGTGTGTGTGCGTGCGTGCGCGTGAGTTCATTTTGGAAGTATGTGAATATGAGCCGTAGTCTCTTGCCATCCCTCACAGATGTGCGTCTTTTCACAGATGCTTGCTGTTTCCAAGCTTTGCGTGTTGAGCACATAGTTGTGTGTGTGTGTGTGTGTGTGTGTGTNGGGGGGGGGGTGTGATTACATGTGTGATATTAATTTTGGCTTTTATCAATTTCTCTCATAGGTGAGGATGAACAGTCAGTGCCTAGCAACAATGTTCCATGGGAATACGTTGGGAGTGTCCTGTTGCGATGACTTTGTTCATAGAGATTTAGTAGATGTAGATGAACTCAGTGGGCGGAGTCAACAACCACAGACTTACACTACTGTGGGTGTGAATCCCCCCCCCGTCCACCCGTCCCTCTGTCCTGTGTCATTTCCTTGATTAATCTGGTTAATTTCACTTCCATTCATATTTGTTTTTGGCATTAAAGGGGACCTATGATCCTTTTTTTAATATAGTGTGATATCATAAGGAGTGTGTGTTTAACTTTGTCATAGTTGCAAAAATGAAATTGATGCCCCCAGAAATGCATCCATTAGACAAACCCAAAGCGTCCTGGACTGCCCTGAAAACTTAGTTTTTAATTATTCATTTACTTACGTAACATGTTGGTGTCAACATGAAACACCTTGTTCGACACCCACAAAGCAAATGTTTTGCTCATATCCTTGTTTTGAGTCATGGGTGTTACCAGCCCAGGCCTGATGCAACTGGCCAATCAGAACAGAGCAGGCTTTTTGGGAAGGGGCCATAAAGAGGCCCGTTTTCACTCAGTGTGCACAGTGATGCCAGAGGAATGGAGAATAGTGTAATTTTTTATTTTTTTTTACATTGAAGCATTCCAACAATTTCAAAACAGACCCTTGAATTAAAATGAAAAACATGAAAATCTGTATAAAATGTCCCTTTAAAAATAAAAGCTCTGATATCAAATAAAAGCAACAAACAAAAGATTCTTATTAAATTTGAATCAGTCAAATAAGTAATACTAAATCAATCCCTAAATCAACAGATAGAATTTATGATAAATGTCTATAATTTGTGTAGTTAATTCTTCGATGTTGTCAGTTTGCTGAGAGCAAATGTGAGGACTTTGTGGTGCTTTCAGGCACCATTTAAAAAAAAAAAAAAAAANTTAAAAAAAAAAAAAAAAGATATCATTAAATCAGGCAGATTTCTCCTTGTTTTCTTCACAGTGAGTTTAATGAATTTGACTGTTTTGTTCTGCCTTTCTGTCTTAAGAAATAAAAATCTCCCTTTGTCATCAGCAAAAACTGTATTAAAATTAGCATAGCTTAAAAAATAAGCAAAATAATCCCTTACTATTAAAATTTGCAAGATATGTATATGAATGAATGAAGCAGTTATACAGTATAACAGGAAAAAACAGCTGAATGAGGTGGAAATGCCCTTTGAACTAAAGTCAGCACCCTCTCACACACCTCTTTTTAGGTTAATTCAGGACAACTTCCTGATAATTCTGTATCAGATGTGGTGTGTGTGTGTCTTTGTGTAAAGGGTTTATACAAAGCAAAAGCAGGCACACTCATAAAGAGAAAGAAGACAGAATCCTGAACAAAACTTCATTTTTGGATTACTTACCTGTGCAATTGTGAGTTACATCATGCCCATACCCTCACTGTGTGTGCTTGTGTGTATGTGTGTTTATTACTTGTGTTTCACACGTACAGGTGTGTGGGTTTTAGGGTGTACCCTGCTCTATTATTTTCTCAAACTTTGTGTGTTTGTGGATGCATGGCTGTGATATAAAGTCGTGTGTGTGTGTGGTGGCGGCAGTGGGGTTGGTATGGGTGTGTACATGTTATTGTGTTTGTGTGTGCACGAGAAAAAGACTGTTGCATGTCTCTTGTTTGTTTCTGGGCTTTTTAGAGTTGCATGTTTGTATCTAGGTGTTTGTCTAGACGTGTGTGTGTGTTTGGATGGGTGTGGTGTGCCTGTATAATTAACCCAGAATTAAACTGTACACCAGCTTGCTAAATGCTCCAGCAGTTTTCCAAATTCGACATTCTGATTCATCCATAATATGATTTATGTATGTTTTTTACATCCACGTGTTCTTGCTCGCCCTTAGCCATGCCAAACAAGCACATGCACCCACATGTGCGCACGTACACGAACACGCACGCGCAGTCACACAGAAGCTCCGAGTTACTCATCAGCGCAACACAAAGCACCATTGTAGTGTCTTCACGGTAGTTTTGGTGACAGTCATTCACATTTACCAGCAGCATTTGTGTGTGTGAGAGAGAGTTTGTGGGTGGCCGTCTTGTATTCCATGTAACGCTGCCGGCTGCTAAAAATGAAGACGTGACAGGGAAAGTGTGAGTGTGATAGTGAGAAGTCGGGGGTGGGGTTGGGGGGGTGGCACCAAGAGGCCTGCATCTCAATTGGCTGAGGTTACGTTCTCTGCTTGATTGACATGGACTTTTTTTTTTTTTATTACTAGTAGCCTTCATATAGCATATTTTATTTTGGTGTATTGTGCCAATGAAACACACACCACACACACACACAGAAGGGAGACAGAACCAAACACAGCAGTATTGGGAACTGAACCCTGACCACAATGGGATGATTCATACGTGGGTGTGGGAGCCAGACGTGGCCTCTCCTGTCCACCTTTAACCAGTCAGATCCACCCTGGGAAAGAGGAAAAGAGAGAGAGAGAGAGAGAGAGAGAGAGAGAGAATGAAAGGAGGGAGGGAGAGGGGAAAGATTAGTGAGACAGGGATGAGGAGTCGGACACTTTGATTCACAGATCTCCCATCATCCTCTGCTGCTCATTGACTGGCTCCATTGTAGCTGTGGCAAAGCGTGCTGATTGGTTGGTTGCTTCTGAATGTCACAGCTCTCATCTGTGGACTCTGGAATTTGTGTGTGTGTGTGTGTGTTTGTGTGTTCTTGTCTGCATTTGTCTGCGATGAGTTAATAGCTATCCATTGAGTGGCTGATTGTGTTCTGTTGTCCACACTGGCTCTCTTTGTCCACACACACACACACACACACACACACACACACACACACAATGGATCTGAACCAGGCATTCCTCCAGTGGAAGGCCTTGGCATTGGGCAGCAGAGATGGAAAGACGGGACAGGAAGAAAAAGAAAGTTGTGTAGTTGTAGTGTTGTGGTCCCTCATGGCCCATGTGCAAGGCATGAATGGGTCTGCAGCTAAAAATATTTTATTGCTCCATTTTACGCTCCTGCTCTTTTCATTACTGCACCATTACTTCTCTCCTCTGTTGTGTTTTTTTTCACAGTGGAATCAAGTGAAGCCATGCTGCTGCTCGGCAACATTAAGATGCTTTTAATTACATTTCTGAATTTGCAGACGCCGTGTAAGCTACCGCTGTGCTAAATAAAGACAAAAAGGCAGAGAAATTACAAAGATAATACAGAAAGCGCAGAATGACTTTCAGGAAAGGTCATGAGGCGGATTCAAAGCCGTGGCATCACAAGCACACGGTGTCTCTGCCCACTGAGGCGGCGGTGGCGCATCCCAGCTAACGACATCCTGATCTGTCTAACAGACAGGCCGACGAAATGACAGAGACCAACGGCTGCTGTTATTGGTCAGTGTGGGTAGACCATGCGTCTCACTCGCTACCACAGGCGGAGGGAGGAAGAGGGGAAATTAGGGGAAAAATAGATGGAAAATGGAGAGNAAGACATGAAAGGAAGCCGAAAGAGAGAGAATAACACTAATCTAGTAAAACTCACAAGGAGAGAGGGAGAAGGGGGGAATGAGAAAGATAGACAGAGAGAGAGAGAGGGAGAGGGAGGTTGGTGAACTTTTCGATCCAACCTGAGGAATTTGCTTTACCGCTGAAATATCAGCAGTGCTGCATCTGAAATAGGGGAGAGACGGTTTCAGGCTTTGCTCCTGTTTGTTATGCCAGCCAGCATCCTGGGGCACAGTGAACAGGCGAAGGTCTTGCAGAGTTAAGTACATTAACATGTGAGGAGGAAGGCAATGAGGAGGAGGGGGGGGCTTTTTATCTGGGGGGTAAAAATGACCTGACTTAACACCAATGTCCTCTTCCCTTTTTTCTCTTTAATCTAAATCCGTTCAAGAAGCTTTATTGGCAAGATAAGATCACTCTGACTTTGCCAAGGCGTAAGTGTATCCCTCTCTCTCTCTCTCTCTCTCTCTCTCTTTCTCGGTGGTGAGAGAAGAATGACAGCCATTATCTTGGTCAGTAAAACAAGCCAAGGGAGTCCCTACATTGTTTATACTGTGTCTTTACCTCCCCATTCCCATACATACACACACATAAAGAACCTGTACCACAATCTCACACACACGTGTACAGGCATATACTGTATATGTGGAGGCTTGAGATACATGCTCTCAGGTACTCTATATTCCAACTATTATATGTATGTGAAGGTACACACAGAAGCTGTGGTTGGATAATGCAGTGGTGTGTGTGTGTGTGTGTTGAGTGTGGTGAGTGGATTTTTGGCAGCCAGTATATGGTGAACCGGTCAGATGCTACACGCTAGCACACTCAAGCCTCCCTCTTGCCTGCCAGTCTGACCACTAGTGCGTGTTAGGGTTAGTGTGTGTGTGTGTGTGTGTGTGTGTGTGTGTGTGTGTATGGAGCCCAGTGTAACTTACTTACTTGGACTCAAACCAAAGAAAATTCAATCGCAAAAAGCGTCCTACGTTTATTTTTTCTCTGCTAGTTCCTCTTATGGTGTATTATTTTGGTGTATTATGTCAAACAAAAATTTTAATTGAAATGAATGTTTTTCAGTGTGTGTGTGTGTGTGTGTGCTTGTGCTTGTTTGTTTCAGTATTCCCTCATTTCTAGAGCTGTATATCAGGAATCAGCCTGTCTTTGCCTCCCTCTGTCTTTCTCTTTATCTCCATGCATCGTCCTTCTATCCTGCTACCTGTCCTCTGCTCAGCCACATGGACTTGATCCAAATGATCCATCTATTTCCATACATCATTACACTCTGGGCTTGACTGATCATGTCTGCAATAAAAACACATTACCGTTGTCTCCATTACGTACATCACCTCATTTTCACCACATTTCTGCTTAATGAGGTAGTATGCAGGATGTGATCGGAGGGAAATATGAAAGAGAGGACGGGAGCAGAACGTTAAAGCTCGGGTTTAAACCTGCGTAACGTACGTGATGTGATTGGCAATCCACATTGATGACATCAGTGATCCATTTCCAGTGTTGTGGCCTTGTGTTTCTGGGAAGATGTTGTATGTTAGAAGGCAGTGGTGGAAAAGTTAGCACTCTGGGCTAAAGGGTTAGCTCTGTGAGCTAAAAGGTTAGTGATGTAGGCTAAAGGGATAGCACTGTGAAGGAAGCGTATCTATGTTCCCAGGGTCCTATGTTCTCCAGTTCAGTATTCTGTTAACACACATTAAGTGTCTTTTAACAAAATAACCCTAACCCTAGCCCATTATGTGCTCTATTGTGCTATATAGAGCTGGGGAATATAGGACCCTGGGAATATAGGACCATGGGAATATAGGAATGACCCCCCACTGTGAGTGAAAGGGGAGCTTATCTATGTTGCCAGGGTCCTACGTTCCCCAGTTCATTATTCTGTAACACACATTAAGTGTGTTAACAGAATAACCCTAACCCTAACCCATTATGTGCTCTATTATGCTATAGCTGGGAAACATAGGACCCTGGGAACATAGAAATGACCCCAGCTAAAGAGCTAGTGCTATGAGCTGACAGGTTAACATTGACAGCTTAGCGTAACCAAAAAGCTGCAAAGGAAAAATGGGCAAGGAAAACAAGCACAAGAAAATGGGTTAAGTCGCCCTTGAGCAACATCACACTGAATCTACAACAAGCCTAGTGGAATTGCTCCATTGCTAACTGCAGAGGACATGTAGAGAAGAAGTATTAAAAGTTTCCTTCGACAACAACAAAAGGAAGAGACGAGATCCAGGTGGTCTCTAAAGAACACCAGTTGTGCGAGTTTCCCGTTACTTTGATCAGAGAATGAGATGGTCCGGCGATTTTCTCTCTGTCCTGTGCATGTTGCAGCTGTGTAGTATACATCACTTCCTATCATTGTCCAGGTTACATCCTTGCGGTTTCCATGGTTACAGACACTTCTGGATTCACACTGTGAGACACAGAAAGAGATCTCAGATGAGCAGACATGCACAGAAATGAAACAGATGAGAGTAACTTTAACAGGTAGTTCCAGCCGAGATGGAAGTTATCCTATGTTTAATCTTTTTCTCTTTTTTGCGTTTGTTCCTGAATTTTTCATGTGCTTGTCTCTATTGAATTAAAAATAAACTCCAGAAACGTCTCACATGATGTTGCTCTTCCTCATTTTTTCACTCTTATAGTGGATTTTTCCCTTGGTTTTCTTTTTTTCCTCGTCTTTTTTGGATGAAAGCATGAAATATGGTCAATATTAGCTCCTGTTACAGGACAGTAATTTCATCCTTTTCCATTTTCCTCCTGGATGCCTCTTTTTACATCCAGGAAGCTTGTGTTGTCACTTAAGCCCTGTTGATGGAAATTAGGTAATTTTGCATTTTTGTGACATTTTGGAAGGTTACCTAAAATCTCTTGACATTTAGATAGAAACATAACTCTTCTCTTCATGTATCCCTGTTTATTTTCCTTACTAATACATAGATAGATAGATAGATAGATGATAGATAGATACCTCCCCTCTGTCTTTCCTTTTCATCTCATTTCTCAATTTGCCTCCTCTCCCTCCTCACCCCTGACTTGTATTACAGGAATAATAATTTCTGCTTTGCCTTTTGCTCTCTCTCTCTCTCTCTCTCTCTCTCTCTCCTGTATTTCCTTCATCTGTCTTCTGATCTGCACAGACAACCCTGACAACATGTTCTCCTCACTTTCCCCCCCTCTGTCTTCTCATCTGTCCAGGTTCAGGTTCAAGCCCCTCAGGGTGAACGACAGACATTTCAGAATCACTGTCTTTGATCCCAGCTGAATGACTGGATTTGGATTTGTGTGTGTGTGTGTGTGTGTTACATTTGCAATGACATATTAACAAATAATTGCACATGCTGACATCCAATGATACTGTTGAATTCTCTGCAAGTATAAATCTCTTCATGCTTGTCTTCCTCCCTCTCTGTGGTCATTTTTCTTCTTTTCTTTGGCATTAGTCTTTTAATGTGTGCATGTGTGTGTGTGTGTGTGCGTGTGCGTGCGTGCGTGCCCCACGCATGCCTAGGAGGGCTGAGATGTGGTAGTTTGATATCATTGGCGTTCTTTCATTGGTGAGCTGATTCTTCTGCTATGTGTTTGAACTGCTCTGAATCAAAGACGGCTGCAGCTGTGACCACATCACCTGCAGGCCGCATCTACAGGGCATTCCTTTCTCCCTTCTTTCCTTCCTTTCTTCCTTCTTTCTTTCTGGATTTTGTTCATTAGTTCTTATTCTTCAGAAGCTAAATTCAGGTCAGTCACTCTCTCACCTCATACTAAATGATGCTTGCTTGCGCCATTTTACATAGAAGTGGGTCAGTGTTTGACAAAAATTTATTTTTGCTGCATTATAACTACAATTACACCTGTTTTACTAGCAGATTTGCATAACAGGTATGGAATTTATTCCAGGAATATTTGATCTATGCATTTGTATTATGAGCTCATGCTTTGTAGCTTTGAATGCAAGAGGAAAACCTTATACCCCAGTTCTTTGTGCAGAATGATTCCAAAAGTGGCAGCCAATGGTCACTACAATGATGATGAAGTTTGATTTATCAACAACAAAATAAAATCAGCATATCAGTAACCATTATTGCAGCATAATCCAAGTTTGCTGTATCTGCAAATATGCTCAACACAGCCCAGTATATGCCTCAGATATTGAAATCACACACATACTTTATCATTTTGGTATTTCAGGCATGGAGGGTAAGTAGTTGATATAGAAGTTAGAAATTTTTAGGTGAAGCTTCTCCTGAAGTTTTCATAAATGCATTTGAATTATTTAGAGGCTTTTACTGTATGATAGTAAAGAAGCTAAACTATGAATTAACAATACAATAAAATGAGTCTGTTCTTCCTGACTATAGTTGATTAATATAGTTGCAAGGATTATGCCTGAAATATTATTGGTACCCATTTTCTTTTTAGATGTGTTTGCAAATTCTTTAACAACAAGATTTGTCTGGTCATATAATTTTTTTTTCTTTATTTAAAAAAAAGAAAAAGAAAAATTTATTTAAAAGAAAATGAGGAAAAATTTAAAATGAGGAAAAATTTATTTTCCTCATTTTATGCACTTTGAAAGGGATTTATTACACAGATTTCTGTGTTCTTATTTTTATTTATGTATCTGTTTTGACAACCACGTTGATCCACTGCTATTCTCCCTTGCTGCAGCACTGCTGAGCACGCTGAGTGAAAACAGACTATACTTTCTTTACTCTGATTGGCCAGCACCCACAGACTGCAAAACACGGATGCTGTTTCTAACCAGGCGTGTAGACGAGTAAATTCACATGTAACATGTTGACATAAACATGTTAGGGAAGCAAAGGACCAATCAGAAACAAAGCTGTCAGGTCAGGATCTATGAGTTTGGCTTAGTGGATGCATTTTCATAGGCGTCAATGTCAAGTTTTGCAACTTTGACAATTTACAACACATATTCCCAGTTGCACTATAAAAAAAAAAAGAAAAAAAAATGAAGGCGTNTTGACAATTTACAACACATATTCCCAGTTGCACTATAAAAAAAAAAAGAAAAAAAAATGAAGGCGTGAGGGAAAATAACAAAATCATAATATGTCTCCTTTAATAATACATCGTAAAGTTATTTTTAGATGATAAGTGCTTGCAGGGAGTGTAGAATGTCAAAATACTATAAGATAAAAATAGCTACATTGAGAAAAATAATATAGCACCGCGCTCTGATTGCATCTTGATTAAAGACTGAGCTGTAAAGCATTCATCTCTGCCTGGTTGTTAAATACATTGATGTGGCTCATGTGTGTAATTCCGCTATAATTTAATCGTGGTAACTTTGTGATTAAGCATTGATTTACTGGTTTATTTATAGCAACATTGTATCATGTTTCATAATAGAAACCGACACAATCCAGTGACAGGCTGCGTGGGCTGAGTGCTCATGGGAACCAGAGTGACTTTAAATATTTGGGTCCTCGGGGATGCCTGGGACTGTGTTGTTGTTGATAAATGCACTCCCACAGTTCTTGGGCCAAAATATACAGTACACACACACACACACACACACACACACATCATGTCGTCTTCTCAGGAAACTAAGCAATGTGACTTCAAGCACATTCTCACACGTATTCATACCCCACACAGACTCACATGCACCACGTGTTTAAAATCAGATAACACGCATGTAGAAAAAAACACGCACATGCAAATATGCATTCACCCGCACATGCAGAAGCTGAAGTTCAGAATCGGAATGCACAACAGACTGTAGCCTCTTCCTCCTGCTTCATTTTCCCTTTCAGCCATACTGGGAATATTTCAGCAATGCAGATTCCTAATTTTCTTACTTCCTCTTTTTGCTTCCTTCTCACCTCTCTGGTCATTGTCATGATACAGAGTTGCAGGCTGTTTTGGACAATCTCAATCCTCTCAACTGCTTCTCTTTAAGTACATTTGCTCATTTTGATTGCTTTAGATTTAATAAAGGAATGGCACCTTTACAAAAAAAAAAAAAAAAAAAANAAAAAAAAAAAAAAAAAATCACCATTACTTGCAGATTTAATGAAGGCATTTGGACTTTTACACTCATTTGTTACACTTATCTATCTGCCCTGTTTTGCTTTTGGACCTAAACTTCTGAACTAACTTAGTAACTGCTTTTTTTACTTAGGTCTTGGAGCAGGAATTAATGGTTCCGTGTTTCTTCTTCAAGTACTGTATTGATTATAGAAATTACAACATTGATATCTCCTTCTACTTTGCTAATCTCGCTATTTTTTTTTAAAGAAATAATGAAAACAACTGATGATTAACAAAGTAATCATATTACATACATCCATCTGATGCAACTCCAGTCACAGGTTGTGTAAATAATCCTGCTGCTGTTGAAAAGATATGGGGATCAAATTGTTTGTTTTCTGATGCATTTGGCAGGCTTTGGCAAAGGTAAAGGAGGTGAGGATAGGAGTCACGGCTTGAGTGTTAATGTTCACCCTCTGGCGAGGTAAAGGTTGAGAGCAGGCAAGAGAAACTGTGACTGTGAGGGAAGATATCTTAGCTATCCATCATTTTGGCTGAATCTGGGGAATGCAGGCTATTCTACCCCCAGGCATCAGGACTTATATATAGACCGTACACCTCAGGACACCATCTTTGCCTTCTGGATGCCCTCTTTCTCTACCTATGGATGCAACACACACCTACAGCATATTAATGACGCACTCATGCTCTGTCAAAGTGTTTTCTTAGAAGTCATACTGTTAATGGCTGACAGTCAAAGCCCCCTCTGTCTGTTTTGGTCAGCCTCCAGGCATTCCAAATACGCCTTTTTGTCATAATGAAGGGGATGATGATGGATTCAAAATTACAAGGGGTAAAACAGAGACCTTTCACTAAACAGTAACACAGCAATTTGAAGAAAAAAGATGGAAAATGTTTACTTTTTCTTTCTCTCTTCTTTGTTTCTCTGTCATTCATGTAGCCATGGATGAAAGACCAGAGACCTGGTCTGAGTGAGCAAGTGTGCATGGATGTGTTTACACTCAAGTTCTACAGCTTTCTTTGTGTGTTGTTTTATCACAAAATGATCAAAAAGTCCCTCTTCCCTCACTTTCTCTGTAAGCTTGATAGACTTCTTCAATTCCACTCTTTTATGTCATAATATCTCCTTTAATAAAACCTTGAGCCTTAATCCCAAACGTGCGTGCTACTGGAAAAGAGAGTGGGAGATGTGAAGCTTTCAAAGAGCTCGGCTGAATGATTGATACTTTTTGAAATGAGCAAGTACTTCCCGAGAAAAGCTGCCATCTCTGGACTTAACTTGACACAAAGGCCTTTGGATTATTGAGCAGATGATGAACCAGCAGCTTCTCTCGTCACGTCATGAGTTTATAATGATTCTTTTTGGGAAGCAGATTGAGGGGTGGAGACGGTGTGAGGATCTAAAGCAGTTTCCCAGAGCTTTACTGACTCCTGACTTCAAAGGCTACAACAGTCACATTGCCACTTCTGCTGCTGCAGCCAAATCCTTAAGGATCACAAGTGCATGTTTGTGTGTGTGTGTGCCTTTCTCATCAAACCTCAGCACTACAAACATGCTCCTATACAACTGAATAACTAATTCTCCAATTGTGTTTCTTATTTCTATTATTTATGTATTTATTATTTAGAATATCTGAGAGGAGACAGGGCAGATCCTGAATATGTTGGAAGGATTATACATCTCATCTGGCCTGGGATCTCCCAGAAAGAGCTGGAGAATGTGACTAGGGAAAGGGTCAGCTGGGCTACTTTGCTAAGCATGCTGCCTCCATGACCCGAACCTGGATAAGTGGTGGAAAATGGATGAATGGATTATAGAAATCCATTTGAGATTTGGGAAAAGCTTGCATGCTCTTTTCAGCCATGCCCTTACCAACTTCCAGTATTTAGTAGGTTTGTATGTGAACTTTTGAGTTGTGTGGCTGGTTTGTGTGGAAGTTAGAGACTTTTTGGCATCAAATTGTGTGCGTGTATGGACAAGTGTGTCTGTTTGTGGTTTGTTTATTACTGCATGTGTGTGTGCAGTACATATGTTTTTGCATAAATGTGTGTAATGGTGAACAGGAGGTGGATGTGAGACACGGACATGGAAGACTTGGCGGTTTGACAGAATGACTGTGTCTGCCTTCCCTGATTGCCTGGAGCCAGTAATGCTGACTGGAAATTTTGGAATCGTAGTGCTCACTGTCTACTCATGTTATATGGAACATGAGTAGACACACATTTATACATTTATACTCGGCTAAGAAATACACCCACCTACATGACTTACAGCATTTACTACCTTCTCAACTTTTATGGGAATACACACACGCACACATACGTGTTAATAGTGTTGAGTATCTGTTCACGCTGCAGGTTTGAGAAACGAGCAAATGGCACATCCCAGCAGTATACTGCATACCGTCGTAGCAAATGCATGAGCGATTTAAGACATACAACGATTTGGCTTAGGTTGCACTGGAGAGGAGTGTGTGTGTGTGTGTCTGTCTGTCTGTCTGTCTGACCATCCATGAGCTCCTAGTGTTTGTGTATTGCACAACTCCCGATAAGGTAGGGCTAACAAGGCTGCAGTGCTGCTGGCCTTCCTCTGACCTAACGCATCTCCTTCTGCATATTGACTCAGGAATAGAACGTAAGTGTAAGTGTGTGTGTGTGTGTGTGTGTGGTATGTTTATGTGTGAGCCATACGTATTGTGGCCATTGTCTTTGCACTCTTGACATGCTGGCATACAATCAGAGGTCTTGTTTTTTCCCGCAGTCTCCAGGTGACAGGAACAGCAAGAAAGTTTGTGTTTGTGTGCATGTGTGTGTGTCTATATTTGTGTGCAGAGGTGGTAGAGTAGCCAGAAACTGTACTCAAGTAAAAGTATTGTTACTTTATGATAATAGTGACTCAAGTATAATTAAAAGTAGCCATCAAAATAATTACTTGAGTGAGAGTATTAAAAAGATTACTTGAGTAGTGAGTAACTTTGATCAGGCTTATTCTTTTGAATAATCAACAAGCTATAAAGTGCTTGTTTGAGGAAAAAAAAATGCAAAATAGCCATATGTACCTTCTAATCCAATCCAAGTCATATCATATAAAGAAACAGTAGACAGAATAAATCAAATATTTACCACATAACAAATCATGACAATTCTGACCTGGCCCCAAGACAGTTAGCTAGGTTAGCTTCATGAATTTACTCAAAATAGAACAAGAAAACTTGAGTTAGCATTAGCAGCAGCAGCTAGTTAAGACAGTTAGCTAGGTTAGCTTCATGAATTTACTCAAAATAGAACAAGAAAACTTGAGCTAGCATTAGCAGCAGCAGCTAGTTAAGTAGCTAATGTTGCAGCTTACTGCCACATGTTTCCTCAAGTTCCATGTTGAATTCTTAGAAGCTGAAATGTCACATTTTTAGCAGACAAAGACGACAACGCATTATGTAGCTTTGGTTTTGGTAGACTGAAAAGAAAACAGCGTTTGAATGTGTGGCCAGGGATGTGCCTCTTCTAAATCTCCTGCTGTTGATTTCGCCATGTCTACAGGTGAAACCATGGAAACNTTGGTTTTGGTAGACTGAAAAGAAAACAGCGTTTGAATGTGTGGCCAGGGATGTGCCTCTTCTAAATCTCCTGCTGTTGATTTCGCCATGTCTACAGGTGAAACCATGGAAACGGAGGGTGGGGGCGTGGCTACTTCGGAGCTGAAGCAGACAGTGTAGCGTCTGACAATGAGAGAAAAACTGAATGCGCTGAATTCAAACGGGTGAAATCAAAAATAATGCAAAGAGTGTGACCAAATGTAATGGAGTAAAAGTATATTTTTTTCTTCATAAATATACTCAAGTATGAGTTAAAAGTATCCTGCAATAAAACTACTCAGTAAAGTACAATTTTGTGAAAAAAGTTACTTAAGTATATGCAACAGAGTAAATGGAACGCGGTACTACACACCTCTGTTTGTGTGTGTCAGTATTTGTCTGTGAATATATGTTGCCCTAAAGTAGACAGAATCCAATGCAGGATTATTGTGCATGAAGTCATAATGTTCATTATGCTTTGTAGGCTTGCATGGCATGCCTGCACGCGTCTGTGTGCATGTGTGTATGCGTGTGTGAGATGACAACTGAGACAGGTNCACCCCCACATCTGTCTGTTAAGTCCTGGTTTGACATTATTAAAGTCTAATAAGCCGAACTCGAGTTGGCTCATGCGCTAAATCTGTGCTGCCATATTACAAACAGATGTGCACAAGCATACAGTAGATGCATATAAATACAGCCTGCAGTTATATTTGGAAATAAAAAAGACATAGTTCTGTCTTTCCTTCTTTTCTTACTTTCCTGAGGCCAAAAACAATTTTCTAACCTTTTGGGCTACTAAGCTCTCTGTATTATACTGTATGATATTATAAAATATTTAGTTCCTCTCTGTTCAGCTAATCATTATCATGTTCGACTGTAACTCTTTAAAAAAGATATAACATAACTTATATTATCTTTTTTTATAGAGTATTATAATAGTGAGTGTTAAACACTGCCAAAGTTTCAAAACTAGAGGTTCACGCCTATAGAAATGCATCCAGTAAGTCAAACCAGTAGCTTCTGAACTGCTATGACAGTTTGATTATTAATTAGTCATTTACTTACGTAACATGTTGGTCAGACACACCCATGAAACGTGTTTCGCCAGCAACCGTGTTTTGCAGTTGTAGGTGCTGTTCAGTTCAGGCTGGCTGCAGCTAGCCAATCAGAAAGAACTAGCTTTGTGGGAGAGAGACAGCACTTAAAACAGCCCATTTTCACTCAGTGTGCACAGTGGTACTGCAACAAGGAAGACTAGATGCATTTTTTGCACATTAAAGCATTGCAAGGTTTCAGTGACCCCTAAATGAAAACAAGAACATGGAAATCTGTTTATGTCCCCTTTAAAAGAGAGTGGCTCGTGTGCTTCTTGTATAAAGCTTTGTTGCTGTGTATATACATATATATTTTTTTTGCATTTTTACAATTGCATTTTAACTGCAACATACTGGAGGGCTGATTCTCATTAAATCCAGACCCTAACTCCGGGCTTAGCGGCAGCGCCACAGCCACATGCTTGGCTAAACTCACATCCCTGTCAGAGCCTGTATGCACTTGGCATACACTGAGCGTTTATGAGAAAAAGAATGGAAAAGCTGGTGTGCGCTCATGTCTGAAGCCGATGAAATGAAATGTAAAGGCACCAGTAAAATCCACACATACAAAATGGAGCAAAGCAGAGAAACGTCAAGAGTTAAACAAAAAGAGGTGTTTTGGGGATGATGAGAAGAGGTGAGAATTGAGGAAGGATGGTTGACAAGTACTGGGGTGGCAGAGTGGCAAAGTAGGCCCTGTCTCTCTTGATAAGGGTGTGTGTGTGTGTGTGTGTGTGTGTGTGTGTGAGAGAGAGAGACGCACTTGGAGACAGCCAGACTTGCATACCCTGAGATGAAAAGGCAGTCGGACATTTGACCGGAGCTGCAAGTGGAGTCACATGCACAAACACAACTCCGAGAATAGACTCCAAACACTAGGGAAGAAAATAACCCACTAACAGAGGATGTGGCATGATGTGTGTGAGAATGTCTGTGTGTGGCTGAGACAGAGAGAGCAAAAGAGCTGCAGATCTGTATATTTTTTTTTCTGTCTTTATGTGACTTTGTGTTAACATGTGGGTGTAACTGAGCATATAAATGAGTAATTTACTTACTTTCGTTTACTAGTCTTGCTTTGCTCTGCAGCCATAATGAATCCCATAACCCATTTGATATCTGTTAAATCTTCATGCAGTATCTCCCATTACATGCACCAATTTACTTTCTGTTCTGTGGAGCCAATTCAGATTGCATACAGCCAGAAGTTTAATAGGGAGGAGGATACAGAGTTGAGGGAGAGGTGAGGGGAGTCCAATTTTATGGTCTTGTTTGTATGTCAGGTCGTAAATACTCCTTAACAGGGCTTAAAGTGACAGGCGCTCACACAGAATGTCAGAGCTGGCCCTGTCTATCTTCTGGGAATTTACTATAAAGTGGTTATGTTATGCTATTTTGAAAGGTTTGTACAAAAACTAGGTCTTTAGTAAAAGTACTTGCAATATAATTTAGTAGTCAAAATCAAAACTGCAGCCAGGCACTACTTTTGCCAAAATGACTCATTGGCCAGGTTATAATTGGTCCCTTTGTGAGATAATACACAGAGAACTGTAATTTCATATGGCAGCAAGTCAGGGTCCTCAAGCTAGGCTGACTCCACTAAGACTGGGAATAAATGAGAAGACTGTTGGGACGAGTTAAACCAAATTTGCCTTTCTGACTGATAAAGAGAGTAGGTCAGGATCAGCGGTCTGGAAAGATTGTCTGGTGATGTGAGGGAGTTGGAGACTCAATCTTAACCACCCTGCTCAGCTCAGACAGAAATCTGGATCCTCCTCTTGTGAACGTAAGTCTTAAAACTGGATTAAGCCCTCTGAATGACACATTCTGTATTTTAAAGGAACATACTTGTGATAGTGGACATTTCAGCCCGATATATACAACCTGCATACATGTTATGTAACTGACAACCATTTCCCAAAATATGCTACTAGAGTAGTATAATATTTCAGAATTTTTATTCCTACCTTCCAGACTGCCATTGGTTTCAATTCATTCCAGTACAGTATTAAAATAGACTTGTAGAGACTTGAAAGACATTTGAGATACGTAATCTATTGTCTGTTAAGTTTTTTGTCGAAATAACTTTATTTAATATTATATTATTTAATTTTAATATTAATTAATATTTATTTATTATAACCCTAATCCAACACAGAGCTAGGCGGAAGATAATGTATGTCTCCGCTGGGAAATATAGCCCCACGAGAAAACGGCTTTTACCGAGAAATTAAAACGACCAAGCTTTCTACAATCGTGTGTAAATGTAAATGTTAGAAAGTAAAACGTTGAATTTTAAAGTGGGTGTATCACCTGTACTTTTAATTTTGAAAGATTAGGGGATTTAGCAAAATGACATGACAACTAAAATAGGGTTATATGTTTTGATATATATGATATTGGTTGTCAGCGTAACATATATGCAGGTTGTATATGTATTGGGTTTAAACATGCAAAACTTGCCAATATGGTCCTTTAACCACAGGGTGTTAAAGGAAAAGTGGATCCTGGTGTTCACATTCTTGGGCTGCGGATGGTTGACATGAAGAGACTCGAGAACATGTGACATGAGTTGCACCATGACTCCTGGATTAGAAGCAGTTTTGTATGCATGCATGTTTATGCGTCTGCATGCACAGAGGCCAGATAAGACGCGGTGAGTCAGTGGTGCTCAGGAACATGATGAGTCTCCTCACAGTCTCCGTGACGATGGACCATGGCGACAGGGGTTTGTGGTTAGAAACCCTAATCTGCTCCTCATATGACCCTCTGATGGACAGGGACAGCAGTCAACGCACACACGCACACACACACACGTACACACATTAACACAGAGCCCTCAGCCTAGGCTAGCTTCAACTCTCCAGTCTAAACATGCTCTTATATGGATTTCTGTCAAAATCTGGAAAGTTCTACTCTTTCTTTCATTATAAACACAGTCCTGCTGCCTATGAAACTGATGGACCGGAGTGAGTGTGTGTATGTATGTGCGACATGTAGATATATCTGGGTACACATAGTTGCATGAATGTGTCTTTGTATGTGTGTATCAGGCTTTTTTGATGGAGTATTTGAAAGATTGTTGCTGGGTAAAAGCACTGTGGTATCTGGGGAATGTTTGTGTCTAGAACGTTCTGTAAGGAAGCTTTCTGGGACTTGGGCTGGTTGAGGCTCCATGTAGTCTAGTTTTGGTCTTCTAGTCCTTTTTAGGTTCTAACTATGCCTGAACATTTACATTAATTGTAGTTCCCCATTTTGACTTTAGTTTTTAATTATTTTATTTTTTTTACCACTCTAGTTGTGATAAATCTGTACTAGATGCTTCATGGTACAATTATGGTTTTGCCCTCAACCAATGCCAACCAAAGTCATCCTTCCCTCTAACCAATCAGTTGGCTGAGGACAAAAGTCAAACTTGCATAAAACTTGCAGTCTGCATGATAAATTAACTCTGTAGCTATCATGACTTTCTAAATATGTTCATGAGAGTTGACTTGAAGCAATCAGCAAGTCAGTATCAAGGTCGATTGAGGCAGTTTTTGACGATTTCATTTGATGATATTTCTGATCCTACCATTCACTCTGCCTTTGTTTTACCGACATTTCTCCATTGGACCATGCTGGACTATTTTATCAAGAATGAAGAGAGGTTGTCAGAATCCTGTCCAAACCTTCATTCCATAACAATTCCACGCTGACATTCCTCTCATAAAGATCTTATTCCAAAAAATACAGGAAAACATCAAAGAAATTTAGTGACGCAGACTGTATTTTCTTACTGCAGAGCTACTTGAACTCAACCGTGTCTTAACTTCCTAAATTTAAAGTAACCTGATTTAAGCTAAATGTGCATTGCGAAGCTATTTCTCGATTTGAGTATCAAAATAGAGAGATACTTTATTGTCATTGCATATCAAGACACAACGAAGTTAGGCAGCAATCTACTCCACATAGCAGCAGAAATATATGTATAAGGACAAATATAAAAATAATAAATAGTCAAGATAGGATATAATAAAGAATAAAAGTCATTATCAAACAGACAAAATCAAATCAAATAGAAGAATAAAGTGCCATCAGCAGTTATTTTATTGCACTTGCTTTGGTTGGGCCTATTGGTCACCTATTAAATGCTATTGTCTGCGTGTAATTATCAATCATGTGTTGGTGTTTTCTTCTGCAGTTCTACACATAACAGATGAAATGTATATTGACCAACCAATTGAACCATCAACAAGATAGGATCAGCATTTGTTATAGATGTAGATGCCAGCAATATGGAATCATATGGAATTGGATAAGAGTGGAGTTGTGGTTTGTTGCATTGATTTGTGTCTTAGCTGGTACATTTTAAACACTGCTGATACAAATACGGCATCTTTTTTCCTCTGCTTTATTACGTGAGTGTATGGTTTTGGATGTGTGTGTGTGTGTGTGTGTGTGTGTGTGTTCCTGGTGGGAGTGTGTAGTGTAAGCTTGTCGCCTTTTTGGTCAGTGTGATAACAGGAATAAAGTAATACTCTCTGTGACTGGATGAATCCAGGTCAGCTGTCATTGCACGTTACACTGGATTTATTTGTGTCTTTTGTCTTCATTGCCAGTGTACATGTTTCTGTGTGTGTGTGTGTGTGTCTGCTGTGTTTTGTGTAGCTGTGTGCTTAGCAGAGCACAGCCAAAAAGATGACATCACCCGAAATGTGCTTTTTAAATTAGAAGTAACGCAGAGACCAGGACACAGTGAGCTTCAAGCAAGGCACAGTGGACAGATACATGTGTGTTGTATGTGTAGGTGTTTGTGTGTAGGCAAGCGCACACTCTGTTTGTGTGTCTTGCATGCACACCACACACTTTTTTTTGTGTCTGTATATTGAGGAACATATGACTATGGATAGTGGCGGCTGCAAGTATGTGCATTAGTTAGTGTGCGTGCTTGTCTGTGTGTGTGTGTGCGTGCACTCCAAATTTAGATGGTTTGAAGCCAATGCCATCTCTCGTCATTGTTGTCTCATGTTGCATAAAGTCTTATTGTGTATTTAAAGTATGTTTTTCTACCCTCTGCGATGGAACACTCAGTTCTGTATGTGTGTATGTCTGTGTGTGTGTAAGATCAAGACTGTGTGTGTTAACCTTATAAGGCCAAACATTTTAAACAAGGAAACATTTAGAGATAAGAAAAGACATGAGTCACCATTTTTCCTCATTTGCCCAGAAACACCAAAAACATCCTCCTCTCTGCCCCCACATCAACTCCTTTAAGTAGTGTGTGTGTGTTTGTGTGTGTATGTGTGTGTCCTATGGTGCTCTGGGTTGCTGTTTGGTTCCTTAATGAGGTGCTGAGCTATTCACACAGCCATACTTCCGGTGAGATGTGAAGAGCAAAGGGGGAACAGCTGGTACAGCATGGGAGGCAAAGAGGAGCACTCCTGCCATCTTAGCCCAGACTGGAGTGTGTGTGTGTGTGTGTGTCTGTGTGTGTGTGACCAGTTAGAGGAGCAGCAGAAAGCGGAGAGAGAGAGAGAGCTGGACAGTGTGAATAGAAAAAAAGTAAAAAAAANAAAAAAAAAAAACAGAAGAAAGTCAAAAATTAAGGAGCGAGAGAGGGGAAATCGAGATGGCATTGCTGTCAGACCTGATACGCTTACCCTGGTTTCTTTATTGTACAAATTGGGAAATTAGCACATTTTAAATGGTAATTTTACTATTTCATCTACTTGCCAAGTCTGAGTCTGTCTGAGTTCTGGATGCTGCTCTGAAGTCCTGATTGTATGTTGAGCCTTCAGTTACTGGATGTCTGTGGGATCGAGTTGCAGCTCCTCTCAAAGATAGAGAAATTTGCTGCTCTTCCCACTGTTTTCCACACATCTAGACCAATAATCAAATTTTTTATCTGATCTGACGCGAAAGAAACTAATTGGAATCAGAATCGGTTGCAGTTCTCCTCACATCTAGCTATTTTTAGCTTGATCTGGGCATTGAAACATTTGTGGTTGTCTGGTGGTTCAGTAAGCAGAGTTACACATCATGAAGCGCTGTTGGATGAAAACTTCTGAACTAAATTAGGGAAGACTTTACCCTGAATGATCCAGAGTGGAACTACGTGGTTCCCTCAGTGAGCTCTTAAAGCGCAATGCATTCGCACTGCGCTTTAAGGAATTCTAAGATATATGGAAATTAGAGCAACTTATATACAGGCAGTCCCCGACTTATGAACAACCTCTACTTACGAACTGACTACCATAAAGCCTATTAAATTAAACATTTGAGTTACATACAAATGATTCGTAATAATGAATGGCGCACTACTTTATGACGCACGTCAAAACATTGCGTGTCATCAGCGGTGCAGCGGCCGTCGCTATTTTCAGTCGGATCACGCTCGCTGTAAACACCGTGTTGTGTGTGTTGTTCGTGTTTTGCCTTTTTTTTCTTTTTTGTAATCTTCGTAACCATGCCTCCAAAGCATAAATCTGGTTTCTTATGCATAGAAAGGTAAAATATATATGCTAGATATGCACCTTACGCAACTGTTCCGACTTACGAACAAATCCAATTTGTGAACAGCCGTGGGAACGGAACTCGTTCGTAACCCGGTTACTGCCTGTATACACTGTGACAGCCAGAACACAAACACACATTACCTTCTGAGAGGAACTGTGCTGTTATCTAATGCTACCACCTGACTGGTACATCTGTTGGATCTTCGATTATTGCGATTGTTGACTTTTTTGAAGTCTTTTTTAACATTATTAATGAAAATGCGGATGAAAATTAGCCTTCTTTTGGCTAAATCCGATACATTTACACCATGGTTATGCATGATTTTAATTAATTAAGTTTTGGGCCCTGCAAAACTAAATAAATAAATGAAATAGATTAAATTTTTCACGTTTGTCATCCTGGGGAAGCTTGTGCTCCGCCCAGCAGTTCCTGAACCATCGGGGAGAACCTGCCTTATAGTGGCTTAAAAAATGGTTCCTTGGTGTGAATTGAGGGGAAAGTTCCCGACTTCCTGAAAAAGTTCCTGCGGTGTGAAAGGAGCCGTGCACGCTTGACGTCATGAAGTAAAACTCTGCCGATGACGTTTCCAAAAGTAGAAATGCATTAAAAGTCCACTTCTGCCTGCTGCTCTGACTTTGTAACTTTGTTGGCGGGTAGGAAAAAGTAATAGAAAACAGATTAATCATCCTATGTCATAACATTAAAATGATTACCTTCTTTACAAGTGTAAATCAGCACACACTGTCTTTGTCCCGAATTTTTTTCTCTTTGTTTACAGTAAAAATTTCTTAGACATATTTTATAAAACTGTCCTTATAAGCCCATTCCTGTGCTGAATGCTGCTCTGACCTATAAAGACCAGTGCCATTATTCTGGGGTGTGTTCTCTCAAGCCTATAGACGTGGTTTCATCATGAACAGCTGTGTGTGTGTGTGTGTGTGTGTGTGCGTGTGTGAGAGAGAGAGCTTGTAGTCTCCAGAGCACAGTGATTTGTGCTCTCAGCGGCCTGGGTCTTATCCAGCCAATAAGTTTGGCAGACATAAGGAGAGAACCCCCAGCTCTCTGCCAGACACACACACACACACACACACACTTCTGTATATATTAAGTCTTAAACTTAAAGTGTAGAAAAATACACAAACTCTGCATGTTTGTCTCTTTTCTCCATAATATAGCTTCTATGTGTGTGCGTACGTGCATGCATATTGGGACAATGGTGAATTTAAGTCTCCAATCATCTGGCAATTATGATGGATGAAATTTAACAGATGTAGTTATATCTTTCTCTTCCTCTTTTCCACTTTTCTCCCTATCAAATCAGCATTATGAAGAACCTTATTCAGTGGTTTCAGTCTGGAGGTAAAGCGTACGGGAAGCTTATTGAACGAGTTTTATTATAGCGATGCTTATTTAGCTGAGTTTTAAAAGTCAAATTTTCACCTTTTTTTGATAGTATTTTACTGTACTTATTAGACAATATATACATGAGAGTGAGGAAAACGATGGTGAGGACGTCCTGGTTTGTGCTTTAGTTACTGAACCATCAGATCTTTCAAACGGGTTTGATAGTGATGTCAGCCTTAATCGCCCACAGTGGGTTTACTGTGTTTTTGGTTTGCCATTTTCCACCTGCATACTGGTCAATTGTTCCTTTACTTCCTGTGTTTGTCAGACTGAAACAAACCTTTAAACTTTTCCTGCGAGGACTTCTTGCTCTCTTTTTATGCAGGCTAATTCTCTATTATAGCTAACACAGGAAACATCTGATTTGAAATGAGGTTCAGAGACAGAGATTTAGTCTTTCGGCCACAAAACGACAGCAACACCACTGATTAATGCACCACTGATTAGAAGACACTGCTTCAGCATCAGTGTGACTCTGAAGAATGACTGTGTGTGTGTGTGTGTGTGCTTGCATGTTTGTGTGTTCCTATTATAAACAGCTCCTTAAAAGTTGGGGGAAAGCATTCATGTGAGGATTAAAGGAAGAAGCAAAGAAGTGGTTCAGAACTGCAGTTAGTGATTTGGACATTTAAAAAAAAGATCATAATCTGGGAGATGAGACAAAATGTGTTGAAAAAAGAAAGAAACTAGGAAACAAAGAAAGTGAAATTATCATAAACATTGATGCATATCAAAGTGGATATTGTCTGCAGAGCAGCTGCTCAATCAATATCAAGCCAAATAATTGTATGAATAGATGCTTTTTTTAGTCATGGTCTTTTTCTTCCTGTCAATAGTATTTGTATGTGTTTCCAGGTGTGTGTGTGTGTGTGTGTGTGTCAAAGGAGACTAAGGTATAAAGCTCAGTAATCCCTCTTATTTAGCTGCTGTTGTTCTCCTTTATAGGGCTGAAACCTACATCTCTCTCTCTCTCTCTCTCTCTCTCTCTCTCTCTCTTTCTCTTTCAGGTCTCTCCACTAGTTCTGTTTAGTGTGTGTGTGTGTGTGTGTGTGTATATATATGTGTTTACAGTCAGAGGGCTAGTACAGACCTGTGTTCTCCCTCCCTGTGGGTTTGTTTGGGGTTCCTATTTGAACCTTCTCTTCATAAAGACCTCTGTCCCCCTGGAAGGCCTCCTGGCCCCTCGTTGCGGACCGTTTAAAACACACACACACACACACGCACGCACGCACGCACGCACGCACGCACGCACGCACACACACACACACACACACACACACACTTGCTCAAGGACACAGCCTCTGTCTACACACAAGAACACACACACTTCTGGTGGCTGGACTGGAGGTTGTGACAGAAGTGGCCTCTGGTGATTTAGTGTTTCCTGGTGAAGGTCAGGCTGAAGAGGAGGATTTTAACGAGAGAGAGAGAGAGAACAGGAAGTGGAGGAAGAAAGGCCATCACACCTAAGAAACACATCAAGGTGACATTTCTCTTTGTCTCCTATTTTTTTAGAATTGATTGATTTGTTCATATTTGGATATGAATAATTTTTCATCAATGCTGAGCTTTTCACATAAGGAAGGCCATCATGCATTGTTTAAAAATGAGCCAATGATGTTGTGGGTAAATATAAAAGTGGGTGAACTTTTGACTTTCACGTGTTGATCATCATGACACAGCAACACTCTCAATGTAGCAACAATGTAAAAACTGCATGGATTTATGCTTCTTTTAAAGGACAATACTGGTGATATTGCTTGTTTGAGCCCAATATATACAACCTGCATTCATGTTACCACCAGACTGAAAAAGCTCTTAATTTCTGTGATGATGTGTTTTATAGCTTGTTTCCCCGACATGTAAATAGTAACACTTCTTTAAGGGCAGCAACTAAAAGAAGCCGGTAACAAATGAGGATGGAGGCATTATGGCATTGAAATGTTCGATCTGGCACTGTGTTTTTTATTAATTACCCCTATATGTCCACACAGATTGTTGACTGAGGCTTTAATCTTTAGCTTGTTGACAGTGAAGCTGAAAGCTGATGCCTCCACACATTCTCAGCTCTGTACCCATAAGCCATGTTTAGAAAAAACACTAAGTATTCAGCTGCCATGAATCAGGCCAAGGCACTGGAGAGGATACAGCAGGGTGTGTGTGTGTGTGTCATGTGTGAATCATCTTTTTCTGTAATATGTGTGTCAGTGAGTTAGGGTGCAGGCATTCTTGTGTGTGTGTGTGTGTGTGTGTGGGTGTGTGTGTGTGAGTGAGATGAAATGAAATGAAATGTGTGTGTTTACATGCTTTGTGTCACTGTGGCTGTCATTTACTGTGATATACACAGATACAAAGTGTGTGTACAGCAAGGAGTCTGTATGTGTATATGTGTGTGTGTTTGTGTGTGTGTGTGTGTGCGTGTGTGTGTGCGTGTTTGATTACCAACCATTATACAGTCTATTTCTAACTGTCTGTCTGGATTTGTGCTCAAGTACAGCTTGTCAGGAAGTGTAATTTCCTGCTCAAGAGACTGATTCAGCAACATCCAGCTGTTATGTGTGTGTTTGAATGTGCTTGTGTTGTGTGAGTGTGTGTGTGTGTGTGTGTTGGGAGGGCAGAGAAAGGAGAGAGGAAGAGAAAAAAAGGAAGATGAGGATGAAGGGACCGCCTGTTTTTTCCATACAGCATCTTAATAGTTGTTTTTCCAGGTGGCAGAAACCCCCATCCTCACCTTGCCAGCCCCTCTCTCCCTCTGACAAGCCAACACCCCCCACCCACCTCACACACACATACACACACAGTTGTTCTTTTTCACACTCTGATGTAGGAAACTGCAGCTCCATAATTCCCTGAAGGACCCAATATGTGTCATATATCCACTGTTTTGATAACCTCACAACGTTGTTCTTTATTCCCTTGGTTGTTGTAAAAATCCTGCTTGCCACAATAATGCAGAGCAGCATGCACAGTCCTGAGCTAATATGGTGTGTGTGTGTGTGTGTGTGTGTGTGTGTATGTATGTGGGCAATGTCCACAAATGCTTAAAATGTCCAAAAATCTTAAATTGAATAGTTTTTCCTCCTGATAAGCCTCAAGTACTGTAGGTACGTAGAAATAAAGCATGTTTGTGTAGTTGAGGTGAGGCTTGCAGTTAGGTTGTGTGTGCGTGTGTGTGGTTATGGCTGCAGTAAGGTTGTTTGCAGTTAGTGTATGTATGGGTATGTATGTGTGGGAGGGTACAGCTCTGAGGAATGTGTTCCCTCCCCCTCCACAGAGAGAGAGAGAGAGATGAAATGAAATGAAATGATATGAAAGACATTAAGGGAGAGACAGAGAATGACAGAGGAACTTGAAGTGACAAAGAATGAGAGAACTTTGTCCTCACATGTTGAATTCCTTTTGATGTTGTTTCACAGCCTATACATCTTTTCACCAATCAGGTTTGTTTGCAGATTTACTGCATGCCGTGTTTACCTTCTAGTCAGGCTCTTTAGTCTCTGGTATGTAGCACGTTACTGGTATTTTCCTGTTGCTTGACTTATTTTACCGTACAGTACAGTCTTACCAGTGCAAACCTCTCAGCAGTGGTGGCTTTAGCAAAGATTTTGTCTTGACAAAAATTAAAATACCACACCAATATTGGCAAAACTGAAATCTGTAAGTGCTTAAAGCACCATACCACCTATTTTGCATGTTTGAACCTAATATATTCAATTTTCATACATGTAAGGTTACTGACAGTCATTTCCCAAAGCATACTACTGGAACAGTGAATTAAAAAAAATGTTCCTCCCTTCCAGACCGCCATTGGTTTCAGTTCATTCTGGTACACTATTAAAATCAACTTGTTGATACTTGAAACATTCTTGAGATAGGTAATCCATCATTACGAACAACACATATGTTCAGGTTTTTACAAAGTTTTGTACTTTTAGCATTAAGCGCAATAAAAAGTGCAGAGTGAATGTAGTGAATGTATATGCACCGGGGAATATAGTCCCAAAAGAAGACCTGCGTTTATCGAAAAATTTTAACCATGGTGACTTCATAATTTTGCGTAACTATGAGCAGGAGAAACATTGATTTTTAAGGTGAGCTTATCACTTGAATATTTGATTTTGAAAGATTAAGATATTTTGCAAAATATCAGGAAAGCTGAAATACGNCTTGAATATTTGATTTTGAAAGATTAAGATATTTTGCAAAATATCAGGAAAGCTGAAATACGGTTTCATCCTTTGGGAAATGGTTGTCAGTACATGTATGAAAATGGAATATATACAGTATATGCAAAATGGGTTATATGGTCCTTTAAGTTTGTGAAATCAGAAATGTATATTGACATGGTTTTTTACAGCCTCACAAGGAATAGTACCATAGTTTTATTTATGCTAATCGCAGCGTTATGCTAATATGCGTTATGTTAATAGTAAAGATATACATTTTTATAAACACTAGCACCAAATGTAAGTTACTGTAGTTACAAACACATTTATACCCATAAAGTCATGCTGTAGCTTCTGCTACAGCATGGCTACTGTTCAGGCAAATGAAACCTCTTTGATTTTGTTTGGCAGCCTCTGCCTGTCTTCATGTTTGTGTGTGTGTGTGTGTGTGTGTGTGTGTGTGTGTGCTTCTGCAGTGTACATGTGTACGTTACTGTTTTGTCTTTGATTCATGTTTTGTTACTGGTACTAGCAAGAGAATAATGTAGAATAGAATAGAACATCTTTATTGCTCTTTCCAAACATAATGGAGACTTTACACAGGTAAAAAAAAAAAAAAAACAGGCATGGAAACGTGAAAGCAACAGGTGTTTGGTCCTTCTGACACACCTGCCTCTCTTTTACTGAGTCGTGATTTCTTTGCACGGTGAGGGAAAACTCTTTGTAGCTCTGCCGTGACAAAAGAGGGAGTTATGTCTCTCTTTCTGCTCTGCCTGTTTAACCCTCCTCTCAGCTATCTCGCCCTTCCTCTCCTCCTTTTGATCTTTATGTGTTTCTCCGGCAGGAAGTTAAGTGTAGTTTTGGCAGGGCTTTGATGATAAAGAGGCTAAGGCCCAAATATCTGCTGTCATCTGGATGATAGCTGTTTGCTGTCTTGAAACATATGCACGTTTTTACACACTCATGCACTCACATCAACATTTGTCCATTATTTTATAACAGTCTGAATTACTGACCTTTCTCTTTCTGTTTCCCCTTTCCCTTTTTCTCCCACTCCCTCTCTTCTGACTGACAGGTGGCGTCCTCCTGTCAGAAACTCACACTCTTTCCAACACACGGCTGACAGCGCGAGACGGGAGAGGCGTGAGAGGGTACGGGACTGACAGATCCAGACGCAGAGAAAGAGAGAGACAAGCAGCCAGCCATCTGCGGTTGGTCCCCCCTGCTATTCTGCAGCTGTGCTGGAGTCAGCAAACCGTCTGGAACTCCTCCAGGACTTTGGAAGTTACAAAGTGAAAGACGGGCTTTCATCCTACATCTCGATGCCCAGCAGGGTGAGCCAAGGCTGGGGCTATGTTAAGACCTCGCTGGCCTTGGATTAGGCCCCTAGGGCTGCTTCTGTGCAAGAATGGGTGATGCCAAAGATGGATCTTCTGCTGTGGCTCTGTCCTCCATGGCTGTCATTAGTCTAATGAGCTGCTGCTAGAGAGGAAGTAGAGAAGGGGCCTGTGGAGAGAGGAGGGACCCCACAGCTGTTATTAGGAGGCCCAGGGACTTCAAGCAAGAAATTCTCTGCCTCAGCTTAGGAGTGGAACCTTTTAAAACTCTGATGGCTGCAGGCATGAAAGGATATCGACTTTGGAAGTAATTCTTATGGGTTTTTCAGGTTTTGGTGATTATTTTTGTTTTTCAGTGGCATAAACAGCACTTTGAAAGCATTGCATTTGTTTCAAAATCGTCACCATGCGATTTCTTTGTGTAGCTATAAAATAATTTTTAAAGATGATTGATTCTGTGGATACAAACTGTTTCTTTTTTAACTGAAGGAGTCTTAGCGCCTTTATTTTTTTTTCTGGTTTTCTATTTTGACATTATTTTAACTTTCTGATGACCTGACATCCTTGTTTCGGATGTTCGTCACCATGGCAGCAGCCTATCGTGTAGTAGTAAGCAGTGTGAGCTGTTACAATAGTGTAGTAGTGGACCGGCGTGCTCACACACATGCCGTGCACTACTGTTCGGGTCCATGTGGGGCACTATCCCAGGGACTAGACTGCACTGTTGCACACCGCAGCACCTGTTCTGAGCTGGTAGTTGCCCCTGACCCCACATACACTGACCCCAACCTCACGCTGACACACCACCGTAGCATCACTCCACAGATCCCTAACCATGGTAAAATCAGTGTTACCATGGATACTAACTATAATGGTGTTTCTCTAGAGAGAGCAGGCAGCAGTGGTAATTTGTCTGTGGGGGAGGACAGTCCCCCATGGCGGGTTAAAAAGACCCCCTGTGCTGCAGGATCAACAGGGAACCTGAGCTTCTCTGGTAGTTTGAAGGNGGTTAAAAAGACCCCCTGTGCTGCAGGATCAACAGGGAACCTGAGCTTCTCTGGTAGTTTGAAGGACATCACAGAAGAGGCCATCAACTTGGCCAGCGGCAAGCTCAAAGAGTTTTCCTTTGACAAGCTCCGCCTCTCCTCCTCCAGCCATGTCACCTTCCGGAAAGGTCGAAAAGTCCGTCCTGACTCTTTCAGCCGTCGCTCCACCGACCTGGAGATCATCTATGGCCACTTCAGCTCCAGCATCACCACTAATGGAACAGCTAACGGCACTGCAAGTTCCATTGATGAGAACTTGCCGCCATTTAGTCTAGGAAAAGGGACAGGGCTGGACGAGACAAAGATGAAGGGCAGCACAGGCACCTTGTCAGCCATTACTAAAGTGGGCGGTGGGTCAACAGGCAACCTATCCAGCATCTCCAGTGGATCGCTGGACCAAAGCATGAACACAGTGGCTTCCCTATACCGCAGCACCTTGGGAGAGGAAAACCTGATTGCCCGTCTCCTGGAGAAGACACGATTAGAGGCAGGCACCAGGGGAGCAGGTGGGGAGGACATCCGTGCCTGCCTGGACATCCTGTTAAAATGTTCTGAGGACCTGAAGAAATGCACTGACATCATCAAGCAGTGCATCAGACGCAAAGCTGGTGGAGGGCCGGAGGATGGAGGAGCCAGTCCTGACAGCGTGTACAGGGCCGTGATGAGCAGACTCAGCTCCTATCTAAAGAGACTGCCTCTGGAGCTGGAGGGGATGGGAGGTTTAGGGGGCAGCGGTCAGGGTACGCCTGGTAGTGATCTTATTGAACTGGTCAACAGCCTTCACTCGATCCAACAAGGACCTTACTCTCCAATCTTTGGTAATGAGCAACCTCCCCGATATGAGGATGTGGTGCTTTCGCCTCCGATCCCCACGACTGTTCCCCATTCTGCATCTCCTACTCCCTCCTCTCTTTCATCTTCCTCTTCATCTTCTTTGAAATCAGACTCCAGCCATTCGAAACCGGTCCAGAGCTCCCCTTCTAGAGCCACTCCACTTACCAATGGACTACAACACACACACCTTCCTCCTGGCACCCAACATACACTCATTCCCCCATCCATTACGTGTTCTTCATCCAGCTCCTCTGCATCTCCAACACATTCTCCCTCCTCTGTTCGTTCCTCCCCAACCCCACCATACACACACACTCCTCCAGCGTCCCCCATGGAGGCTCTTTACATTGAGGAGGAGGAAGCAGATGTGGGCAAGGCACCAGAGCACATCTCACAACAGACACACACTCCAGTTAGAGGGGTGATGAGCATGACCTCTTCCCAGAGCAAACACGATACAGTGTTAAGTCAACATGGACACCTATCCCAGACACACACACTTCAGCCTCCTTCAAATAATCAACTGACAAACACAGATTACAGCCCTACTTGGCTTTCCACTGCCCTGCTAACACCCTCAGCACCTAAAGCTGCCCCACACAGGAATGATGACATTGATAAGCTGCTGATGGACTTGGAGAATTTGTCTCAAAGCATGAGCCACCCCAGAAACACAGAGCCCCCACTTCCTGCTAAAACCAGGAAAAGAGAGGGAAGCCAGGGGAACACTTCCATCTCTTCTCAGCCCAAAATGGCCCAGTTCCAAGTCCAGAAGCCAGCGAGCCACCTTGCCATTAATGGTTCTAGCTCTACGACTCCTCAGGTTCTCGTCCGTCCCCAGGGAGAGAACAATGTAGCGGTGGTAGGAGAGGAAGAGGACGGGGCGCTNTCTCGTCCGTCCCCAGGGAGAGAACAATGTAGCGGTGGTAGGAGAGGAAGAGGACGGGGCGCTGCTGCTGAGAATCCTGGAGAGCATTGAGAGTTTTGCCCAGGAGCTGGTGGAGTCCGGTGCGGGGAGCACAGGGAGCGCCGAGAGGAGCAGCGGGAAGCAGCGCGAGGTGATGAGGCTCCTGCAGGATACACTGTCTACCGCTGGCAGGCCTGATACCCCTCTGCAGAGCACACACACCCCAGATGCTCCTATCACACCATCCATAGACACAACTGCAGCCCCATCAATACCTCCAAAACACACCCTGGTGCCTACACCTGCAGCTCCACCTGCACCAACACTGACACCTGCTCAATCTGAAGACGTGTGCATGGCTACATCTGAACCTTCTTCTACACTTACACCTGATACCGCCCCCAAACTTGTGCCTACACCTATACTGGAGACCACAACAGAGACATCACGCACAATTGCAGAGGCTTGTACAGCTGAGACAGTGGCAAAATCTGTTCCTAACTCCGTATCACCCGTCGCTGCAAGCATGCCTGCCTCCATCCACTCAGTTGTGTTAACACCTGCACCAGAAGCTCCAGTCCCTGATGCCATCCCAGCCACGGTAGCTTTAAGAGATATTGCCATTGACTCTGTTCCTGCGAGAGACACTGGTTCAACCCTCCTCATCCAACAGACTCCTGAGGTGATCAGAGTAAGTAACATCTGTCCATTCATTCTCTGTCCCTGCTTATCCTGTGCAAGGTTTCATAAATCCTGTAATGCCAGCAAATTGAATGCAACATTCTAGTGCGATTGGGGGTCACAATCCACTACACTTTTAGGTGGTTATTATTCTGCAATTGTGTAAATGCAACTCAAGATGGCAATTATGGTCTCAGAGGCAAATGGACAGACTTAATAAAATCTGAGTGACTGAATAATTGACAGACATACAGAGACAAAGAGAGAGTCTCCATTGTTGCTGCTTTTTATATGTCATTTCAATGCCAGGGTGAGGATTTATCGCCCAGACACAATTGGGTTGATGGCAGTGTAATTGATAAGCTGTGCGAAATAATATTAATTAACTGTTATGAATATGCAGCTAGTCTCTATATGTGGGCCTGAATAAGACGGCTGACACTCTGAATCATGGAGCAGAACTGCTCATTGTGTTAGGAGTGGCTCTTTGTTGACTTTTACTTGGTTTCCGCCTGTGTTTGGCCCTGCATACATAGGTGTGTGTGTGTGTGTGTGTGTGTGTGTGTGTGTGTTGGCTCCCCTTTCCTCTCTGGGGAATATTTAAAGGCAATTTAGGGTTTTGCTAAGGAGGGAGTGAGAGGGTAAGGTTTTTGAAGTGTGTGTGTGTGTGTGTGTGTGAGCTGGTGTATATAAGGGGGGACTCATTTTTGTCTCAGATGTGGGCATACATCAGCAAATTCTGCATTTAACATTATGTGTGACAGACAACAACACAGAACATTAAAATCTACTATTCCTCCCTTCCCCTCCCTCACTCCCTCTGAGTTTTTCCCTTACTAATTTGCTTATTTTTCTGCTTTCCCTCCTTTCCCCTCTCCTCTCTGCTGCTGCTATGTGTGTTTATTTACTGAGCTGTGTAACCTTATGCCCTGCTGATATGTAGGACACCTATTTATGAGGTTACCATGGTAGCTGCCAGAATCAGAGCAGAACAGCTAGCACCTGAGCACATCATTACGCTATCTCATTCCTCCTCCGTCTTCTGTCTGACTATCCATCTCTCCTTTCTCACCAGTTTGTTTTCTTTCTCTGCTGTCCTCCACGTCTTTCTGTCCCTGTGTCTACTTCATTCTTCATTCTTTCTCACCCATTTGTCTTTCTTTTCTGTGTCCTACTAGATCCCCCCCCCTCCTTTCTTTCATCTTCGTCTATGTGTGTCTCTCCCATCATCAGTCATGAGTCAGTCTCCATTGACCACCGCTGTCTCTGCCCTGTGATTGGCTGTTGTGTTATTTTGGGAGCGGTGTATATGAGTTGTTGCTGTGTGGCGGGTAGAGCCCAATGAGAGGTGCTGATTGGAGCACAGCATGAGGAAAGAGGGTCAGGGTGGGGTGGGGTGGGGTATGACTGTTGGCACACCGTGTGTTAACGGTATCATTACCCCCCCCCCCCCNCCCCAGCCCCTCCACCCTTGGCAGAGTTAGGTGTGAGGGGGACCTAAATCTGTCCACCCCCCTGTACTATGGCATCCCGCTAACAGACTCACTGTCGCCACAGTGTAAATGGACCTGCATGTGTGTATGTGTGTGTGTATGTGTGTGTGAATGTGTGTGTGTGTACCTGTTGTGTCAGCTTTCAAGCGTTCTTAGATGTCCAGGTGTTCATGTACAATATGTGTTTATGTATCTGTTCATACATGTGTGTATGCACACAGATGTAATTCACATAAACGCCACATAAACGGTGTGTGTGTGTATGCGTGTTAACCCATGCATGTGTGTGTGTGTTTTGGCCAGAAGGTAAGTTGACTCAGTGCTACTGTGGGTCACAGCTGAGTTTGGGAATAGCTGCCTGGCACCTAACACTGACTCTGGCACTCTGGGAATTATGCTAATATCCCTCCGCGCCGGCCCCGCCCCCTGCCTCTGTTACACATTAAACTGCCAGTCAAACTGTAAACAAGACAAGCCCCCCCTTACACACGTGAGCAAATGCCCATGTGCACTCATACACAACCACTCACACACTCCATCTTTTAGATGTATGTGTGTCTGTGTTTCACTCTGCACAGATTCAGCTTTGACGGAAAGTTCCCGCAAAGCCCCCCTAGGATGACTTTGGCCTCCAGTAGCATGGCCATCTTTGTGGGTGCGTGCTTGTACATGTGCATGCTGCTGATTCTGCTGCTGACAGAGTAAAACAGGGCTTTCTACACCTGTCAGAGTCGACCCATTAATCTCCATGGAGACAAGGAAGCCAGCTGATATAAATCAGAGGCAAGGCCACATCAGTCAAACCCAGAGCCGAGTAAGATAGCATCAGAGATACCGAGGGGAGCCAAGTAAATCTGAGGCAGAGTGCAGTATTTGTAGACTTCAAAGTCTCTCTCTCTCTTTCTCTCTTGCTCTCTCTGTTCCTCCCTCCCCCCCTCTCCCACATCTTTGCTTTTGGGAAATGCAAGGAGAGCAATTTGAGAATATGTCTGTTTATATTTGTATCAGAGGGGGCATATCAGTACATGCAATGGTGACATGATTTACAGAAACACGCTTGCATACATACCCTTCTTGTGCCCAGAGCTGCCATTCTGATGGCTTAATTAAACTCTTATATTTAAATGTGTTTCCCAACTGTTGTGTAAATGTTTCTATGCCGGAATAGCACATCGCACTTTAGGCCTGCTATAGGGTATTCTATGTGTCTAGCAATTGTAATTGTTGCAGAATTAGTTATGGTTAAGTGTATGAATAGCTTTTGTTGGCCAGCTGTAGGAGGTGAATTGACGGCTTCCGATGGGATTCTAAAAGGAAAAAAGAAGATAGGATTCTGCTTCTTTTTGGCTCAGAGGTAATGGAAAAAAAAGGTAATGCAAAGACAGCTTAGGGAGATAAAAAGTAAATAACAGGAAGACAGGAAAGTGGAATGAATGAACGTCTGTGTGAAACAGCAGGGGGGGATAAGTTTTTGTTACCCGAGCAGTTTAGTTGGAGGAAAAAAGGAATTCATGGAGAGTGAGAGAAGAAGATGAATGGGTATGGAAAGAAGAGAGAGAGAGAGAGAGAGAGNGTACAGTTGTTGACTCTGGGTCGGTGAAGGATGACATCATGCCTCGGCTTCTTCCACAGGAAATAAGGTCACAGCAGGAACCTCGGCCAAGCGGGGAAAGACGCTCGTTTCATCTTAGGTACACATGCACACAGATGAATGCATTCATTTACGACACACACACACACAGGCACACTCACACAATGCCCTCCCAGACAGGGGCTGTGTTGCTATGTGTGAGAGGAGTTTTCCAATACAGCTCATACCATCCAAGGTTAGCTTGGACAATGGAATATTCACAACCCACCCCTCTGACACACACACACACACACACACACACACACACACACATACACACACAGTTCATCAACCTTACACAATTGGCTGGATGTGATCTTTACACATGCACACACAAACACACACCGCTTTTAAGCAAGTGACATCATGATTAACCACTCCCAGTGTAGGCCGGGATATTATCCAACTGCAGTTCCCAGTTCAGTGTGTGTGCTTTTGCACACACACTGAACTTATGCACATATGTCTGCATGAAAATACACACATTCACACTCAAATGCATAGTTATGCAAGACAGATTCACCTTTTATGCCAGTCACTTTATCATCAGATGAGTTTGTAACTCAGTGGGAGGTATTGCTGCATAAGTCCTAGGGCCTTCCTTGGTGTCGCTATGGAAACATAACAACATGTTTATAAGTAGTAGGTGGTGGGACTCCCCAACCCCATAATACCACTTGTGCAACCTTGGCTGATACAGACTCCCCCACAGAATCATGGGAGGGAGATCAAATAAAGTGTTGTTTATTTCAGAACAGGATGTGCATGTGTGTCTGAGTGTGTGTCGGTGTGATTGATTTACCTTAGACGGTGTGTGAACTATGGGAGTTTGCCAATGTTCCAGAACACCATGATGCGTCCAACCCAACTCCTCACCCAAAGCCACCTCCCTTCATTCTTTCCTCCCTCCCTCTCCCCTCCTTACCCTTCTCTCAGCCTCACCCAACATGAACTGGAGGTTTCCCCAGAAAATCACCTCATACGAGTAAACAAACTTGCACATTAGGACATAATCTCACTCCTGCGACCTAAATTCTGATGCATGAAAAGATTCCTTCAGCATCTGTGTAAATGGAACACAAACTGTACCTGCTTATTAATGTTGGCTTTTTTTTCATACAACTCCATTATTACTCTTCTTGAATTAGTTAAATAGTTTAAATTGATATCTGGAGTTGTGACCTATGTTATGATCTGTATGCATACAGGAGGAGCTCTGAAATAACATAATCCATCATCTGCTGTCAGATCCCGACTCACCTGTAAGGCTTTAGTCTTGAGAAGTTCAGATGGTGTCAGGCAGAGAGCTGCTACCCTCTGGCGTCTCTGAAGCCCTACCACAGATGTGCACTTTCTGAGGTTGCAACATGAACCGCACCCCCATGTTTTGCTGTGAGGAGGATCTGTAGCTCCATCTAGAGGATGAGCTGCAAACCAACCTGTTTCATGACCTAAATCACAATCGGGTTTATTGTTTGAGTAGGTTACACATAAATGGAATGCAGTTCTGTCGACTGCTCATGTAACCACTTTTAGGGTAAATCATAAATCAGTATCTGAAAGGATTATACAAAAGTTTGCATGTAAAATTTAGGGATTGAGGTTTTTCTGAAGCATACTTCTGCATACTGTATGCTGTATGCTAGCATGTCTGTTCCTGAACACTTTTTTTTTGTTGCTGCCAAAAAATGCTTGGTATTGTAAGTTTTGAAGGAAGCTGGAATCTTTCCAGCACCTATAAAAATCTGTAAGTACTTTTGGGTGCTCACTGGTGCTGTAATCAGGCCTTTATTGACGATTTTAAATGTGATTGAAAACTAGGTTATCAGACATTTGCTGCCGGAGCTGCTAGAATTTGAAATGTCCTTCTGGGGAGCTTTGGATCAATCAACAACATTTCAAGTCAAGTTTATTTGTATAGCTGTTAATCACAATACCAGCCTCAAAGGGCTTTACAGTGCTTCGACTTTTGACCTGCAGTGAGAATGAAAACCTGACAAGGGCATACCTTGGCTCAGGGTTTGTTCCTCAGAGACATCTTATATGGTACAGTATGCACGGCACTTCTCATTGCTGTTGGTTTGGATTCTGGCTTATGTTACAGATGTTGCCCTCATAGCGTCCACCCACCCCTTTACTGTATGTATGCTTCAGAGCTTTCTGATTGATTCATAACAATGCAGAACTTCAACAAAATGGAAAATAGCTTATGCAGTGGCTACTTGTCTCTCAGCATTCCCATCTAAATCTACATTTTTGTCCAAAAAAGACAGGAAAAGAGGTGAACTACTCTCTCATTGGCTGCCTCTTAAGATACTCTCCTGACAGCTCTGTCTCTGCAGCTCCAGGATGAAGCTCATCACTGTCGCTGATGCAGGATTATCTTACTTACTCTAAATCCTGAAATAGCCATGGGAATGTAATGCAAAACTTGTCCTAATAGCCAGGTGTATAAATATAGAATGCCAGGCCTCCCTACGAATGCTTGGAGTTTGTTGTTATTAAAGATTGCCTGTTGACAGGTTGCTGTTTCCTCTGAGGGAGGTGATTTAGTTGGTGATGTAGACAGGCAACAGTAAAATGACACATCATATAATAACTTTTATAAACCTTTTCCTGTTAAGTAAGTGTGACTCCCGTGATTGTTGATGCATCACATTTGGCACTATTGCCCAAATGCTGTGTGTTATTGCCTTAAAAGGGAATGTGATACAGTTATTCGGAGTGATGCTGGACAGATGACAGACTCGAGTGTGTGGCTGCCCCAGGACGGTTAAAGTACCTACATCTTTGACCATACCCATGTTGTAGGCCTCTCATTCAGACATAGGATAGATCATGGCCTGCACTTCATCTGTCACGGAAGCAGCACTTGAACTCAGTTAATTCAGTTTAGAGTGATTCCTAAGGCAATATGTGTGAGTGTGTGTCTTCTGTGAGAGGAAGTGAGACCGGGAATAAAGAATAGAGCAGCTATGTGAACTATGTTTCCTGTCGGCAACCCTGGGAGCATTCCACCCGCCACTCAGTCCAGGGAAAGGGTTATTGCCATGGAGATGGCATTTGGCATGCTTGCTCTAAAGTGCATGTACTGTGCATGTGTGTGCGCGTGTGTCTGGGTGTGTATTTGTAAAGTATGAGAGTTTGTTTCATGTGATATCAAGTTCATATTTATACTTTATCTGTCCCAGCGGGCAGATGGTTTCCACTTAAACTATTACAAACAGTATGTAAAAATATGACTAATGTGGACAAGAATAGTAACTTGCCAATACAGATGTGTGTGTGTGTTGTCATGTCTGTGTGCATGTAAATGTGTGTGAAGTCTGCCTAGTGCCTGAAGCAGAAATAAACACTGACTTGGCGTCTATACATGGATAATTTTACACTCTACAGCCAGCCAATTCCACATTGCAGGTGTGTGTGTGTGTGTGTGTGTTTGTGTACATGTGTGCATGTGTGTGTGTGCCTTTAGGAAGTTGTTATGTTCACACTATTCAACCTCTCTGAAAGTAGCTGGTCCTTTTCACTGTAATCCATGAAGACACTCTCTCTCTCTCTCTTTCTCTCTCTCACAAATGCTATGATTAAACACATGTAACACACTTGCATGCTAATTAAACTCTTTAGGAGGGTGTGTCCTGTGTCCTGTGTGTGTACTTAACACTCAGATCAGGGCGACAGTTGCTGGACAGCTGATGCTCTTTGTTCTTCCTATCATCTGATCTGTTCCATGAAGGCTGCTGAGTCACCTGTTCCTGTGGCAGTGGGGTAGGATTAAGGCGAGGAGGTGGGCGGAGGAAAGCACTTACAATCATAACACTCAACACTTACACACACACACACCTGTTGCTTTGGCACTTCCACCTCTTTAAACTCCCGTCAACCCTGCTGCCATCCTTTCCACATTCCCTTGGTCTCTGTAGCACCGACTAGTTGATTTATTGTGTTTCATCGAGGATGATTGTAACTAAATTTGGCCTGCACTGCAGCCATAGTTTAGAGCACCAAAAATTTCTGTAATTTTCTTCTGTAATTCTGCAAAAAAAAAAAAAAAAANAAAAAAAAAAAAAAAAAGCTCATGAAATAGACCCGCAGTTGCTTTATAGCAGCAGCGCTCCAGTTTGATCCCTAAACCAGCAGGATAAGTCATAGCAGGGAATTCCAAAGACTCTTGCTCCTTCCTCATTAAGACTGCTGCAGTGCCTTTAAGCAAGGCGCATAACCCACAACTGCTCCAATGGGGCTACACAGTGGCTGGCAGGTCAGACTGCGGTTGTACGGTGCAGCTTCTGTGTGCGAATGTGCATAACCGTGCCAGTGTGGAGCAGGACGTTCCTGTAAAAGAGTATTCACAGTTAAAAAATGAAGGTGGGAATAACAGCATGCACGATTAAAACGGAATTAAATTAGATTTTATTTACCTTAAATTTGGCTGGCATGAGGCATCCATTTTTGTATAGTTTTTCCACTCACTTCCATAGCGTTAATCACCAAGTTGTCAGAGCTTACACAAATACTAAATTCCCAATTGTAATTACCTCTTGGTTGTTTATGTGAACAGTATTCACATGTCACAACTGCTCATTAGGCAAAGACAACAACTTTGATATGAAGTGAACGCAGGTTATTAAAAACTGCGGCTGCTTTCAAGCTGTGGGTGGCCTCATAGCTGACACGCACGTCACGCCTGACCTAATGTCACCCTCCCAACGGGTACAAGTTGTCCCACTGGTTGTGTTCACGCCACCTCAGCAGACTACAGCCATACGTGTAGGTTTCAGTGGAACACCTCAGCTTCTTCAGAAGGGTTGCCTCCCTCGCCCTCCTTCCAATCTTCCCAGCACGGGAAATCTGCCATTGCATCCATGCCGGTGTGGCAGCATCTTCGCTATAAGTGGTAAACGTTTGAAAAGATGGAGGAAAGTGTACAACTATTTGTGGGGGCAAGTGTTAGGACATTTTGAGAGGACAGAGTTACGCCACCTGTCAGTCAGACAGGAAAAGAGCACACAGCTGTCTAGTGGCATCTGTTCTGGCTCTCCTTACACACACATACACACACAAACACACACACACACACACACACACACACACACACACACACACACACACCTCTTTATACAGATTTATGATACAACTGTGTAACTACAGTTGATTAGGCATTGCAGAGGAAGTGAGTGATCAGATGAAGAGCAGCAGAGAGAAAGAAAAGAGCGATTGGGGAGAAAAGGGAGGAGTGATGAGGTAGAGGGGGAGTTGGCACGGGAGGTGAAGCTGGAGAGAGGCAGTTGTGCGCTCAGATCGTGCTCATTTGATGATAGATCTGAGATAGTAATTGTATAATATTTCTCCCTGCAGCTTGGAGGTGAGAAGTGCTCAGAAAGAAGACTGCGTGTGCGTGTGTATGTGTGGTTTTGGTATGTGACCTTGGCTTCAGCACAGAGCCCAGTTGTTCCAAAGAATTCAGTTGGGCGAATGGGGAGCTGAGAGGAGTTTCCCTAAAACACAAGGTGACTCATTTGTTTTGTACTACAGTCACTCACTGGCTGACGCACACCAGAGCTGCCATAAAAACACATGGTTAACAGCTTAATACATAGAGGTGAATTATTTACTAAAACACGGCTCACAAGGACAGCTTCGTGACCCCTTGGACTGGAACCTCACTTTTCCCAGTTCCTGAAAAGTTGACTCAGTGGAGCTGTGACATATTTCTACTTAAAAATCTCCCTCTACCTAATGAGTTATCATTCTCAGAGCCCAGAGCACCAATAGATGGTGCTAGACTCCCCTCTGCAACTCTGAAATACTACCACAGTGGAATGTTTGTTTACTGTGCCAACAGATTCTGAGAAATTGACGGTTTCTTTTACTATGAGTGTCAGTAGCGAGCATTGATATATACAGACAGTATGCATAAACAGTTATACGTACTATCTTCGTCTTGGAGGGCTTTTAGCTGGACAGGTCTGAAGTAGGTCACACCCATCTCTCCTGAGGGATCCCCTCTTGCTCTCTTAGTGCAGTGTCAGGGTTAAAGTTGGTGGAGCTTGGCACTGGAGGGGTACGAGGCTGACCTGGCATCGCTGTGAGGAAACTGGACTTGCTTTTGGCACATGGAGGATGTTGTATCTACCCAAACCTGTTTACACACACAAATAATCCACACAGGGCGTAAATAACATTACGTTTTCTATACTTTCTGCATCTGCATCTGGCTACATCTCTACATCATTTTTCCTGGCTTTTCAGGAAACAAAACTGAATTCTATTAAGAAGAACTTTTCTTAAAGTCACATTGTTGGCATCCATGATGAAATATTTCAAACACCAGCTGTGTCTGCCATTTGTCACACAATCATAACACACAGATGCAAAGATGCAAGCCGTCTGTCTGCAGCAAAATATCTTCCATCAGAGACACTTGTCATTCTCACTTCCCACTGGTCAGCTTTAGTCAGAGGGAGGGGCTCAGGTCCCACAAATCACTACATGCAGATATGCAACATGGCCGAAACCCCCTCCCCTCCCCACCCTAATTCTCAGGACAGCCGGTTTGCTGTGTGTGTGTGTGTGTGTGTGTGTGTGTGTGCGTGCACGTGGTGCCAGACCCCGGCATGGCTCAAGTTTCTCGGTGCAGTTTGTCAGAGCCCAGCTTGGAAAGGCAGGCACCAGCAAGACTACACTAGATACATACATCCAGAGCTGGCAGGGGAGGCCACAGGTTTTCTGCACCAGAGTGAAGCCACTCTGCTGGGCTGCGATTGGCCAGATGACAGCCTGGTATCATGGTTCTGCCTCTTGGCCAACACAGTAGCACAGGAGGCTTCAGGAACATCTCTTTGCACAGATACACTCCTGGATTACTGCTGTACGGGACACCACTTTGGGAGACTGTGCACAAGTGTGGCACTTGGAAGAGGTATTTTCCAAGAGTGTGAGTGAATCTGCTGAAGAAGAAACTTTTTTCGTGAAATCATTCAGGGTGAGATGCACATGCTGGATATTCCTCTGCTTTCCTGAGCTGTTGTTGGGCCGTTTTGGTTATTTTTTTGTTCTCTGGATATCTAAGCTGGTCACTGGACTTGATTCCAGTCCATTTCCTGTCTATAACCTGGTCCTTCACTGGTTGGCCGCCGGTTGAACTGCTCTGCCTGTAGTTGCCGTGTCAGTAGCCGCACCGGTGGCCGTGTCTGGTAGGGGGTTGCATGTTTCGGCCCCCACCATGATGATCAAGGAGACGTCGTTACGCCGGGACCCTGACTTGAGGGGGGAGCTGGCCTTCCTGGCCAGGGGGTGTGACTTTGTGCTCCCCTCACGCTTCAAGAAGAGACTCAAGTCCTTTCAGCAGCAACAGGTCAGTCAGTGCAAGCAGGATGGACAGGGTGCACGTGGAGACATGCACGCAAAAATGCACAGACGATAAATCAAAAAAAGTTACGACACACAAAACACACTCAGGATACCCAAAGTTCCATCTCTTTAATTTCTCTCCTTTCCACACACATTCTATCTATGCATGTAAACTTACACACATGAACAATACATTAACTACACACCTACATGCATCTTGTTGCTCTCACACACAGAGTGACATGCCAGGGAAGACAAACTATTCTGAGGCAGATACCAACAGGGTATTAATAGAATAGGAGATGCAGGAATAGAGTGATAGAATGAACGCTGTGAAGGAGAGAGGGAGGGGGAGGACAGCTACAGCTGTCCTGCTCAATACACACACACTGTGGAGGCCCTCAAGCAGACAAACACCAAACACACACCAAATCCTCAGGCACCAGGGAGTCCATACTCTACGTGGCTAAGTGTTTTGATTTGGGCACTGTTAATTAAATGCTCAGTTGTTGTCTTTTGATTTCACCGTGTGTGTGTGTGTGTGTGTATGTGTGAGTGCATGTGTGTGTCAGGGTGTTAGCTACACAAAGGAAAACAAATGGCTGCTTCCTGTCAGTCTTATTTCAAAAAACAAAATGACATACTGTGTGATTTTTAGAACACAACTTTTTTTGATATATTTATCATAAAGACATTGATGCCACTAACAGAATTAAAGCTGAAATTACCTTCAAGTTACAGCAAAGATGGTGGAACATGGTGGTGGTGTTTGTTAAGTTGCCTCACTTCGTCATTGTTGGTATTCAGCTACCCCTAGTAGAATGAAAGATCATTGCCCATCCGGGTAAGCTGAAACTGTATTTGTCAGTGCAGGACTTAATTCTAAGTAATTGTAATTCTAAGTAGTGTAGGATGGACAGTGTTTCAAATAATGCAAGTTTGGATGCAAAAAGGATAATAAAAATAATTCATAAGCCATAAGAATGCATAAGAACAAAAACATTTTGGCTATATAGTCGGTTGGTTGTGTAATGGTAATACCAACTGGAGATATTCCTGAGGCCAGTTGGCCAATAGACAAATTTCTTGCATGGGGTCTCACTCTTTGAAGCCCATTTCCTCATTCCCATCATTCATCAGCTTGTTAAGATGTAAATGAAAGTGCTCAAATATAGTTAAAGGACCATACTGGCCATTTTGCATGTTTGAGCCTAATATATTCAGTTTTCATACATGTTACTTTACTGATAGTCATTTCCCAAAGGATAAAACCGTATTTCAGTTTTCCTGATATTTTGCAAAATCTCTCAATCTTTCAGAATCAAATATTCACCTTAAAAATTGATGTTTCATCTGGTAATAGTTACTCAGCCTTATGAAGTCACGGTCACTTAAATTTTTTAATAAATGCAGCCAGGTCTTTTGGGACTATATTCCCCGGTGAAGACATACATTTATCTCGCACTTTTTATTGCGCTTAAATGCTAAAATTACGTAACTTTGAAAAAAACCTGAATATGCATCTTGTTCATGATGATGGATTACCTATCCCAAGAACATTTCAGGTATCAACATTTTAATATATTTTAATATATTTTTTATAGATTTTAATAGCGTACCAGAATGAACTGAAACCAATGGCGGCCTGGAAAGTAGGCAAAAAAAAATTAATTCACCGTTCTAGTAGTATCCTTTGGGAAATGATTGTCAGTAATGTGCTGTATATGAAAAGTGAATATATTAGGCTCAAACATGCAAAATGGCAGGTATAGTCCTTTAAATAAACACTAAATTATGTGGGTTTTTTTTTTATATATATATTTGAATTTTCAACCAGTCTTTTCAAAATGCAGACAGATATCGTCTCATTGATGAGTTGGTACCTGTATGCTACCCAGAATTCACGTCTGTACTCTGGAGTGACACATTTGATCGGCACAAACTCATTGAATTTTAATCTTTATAGTTATAAATGTTAAAGAATACCATTTAACAGATGAGAACAGAAGAAGTTTGACTTCAGCACTTTATGTTCTTGATGCAAAGGTCTTGTACCACACAGAAACTTTTCCTGGGAATGATTTAAAGGGAATTACCCTCACTGCTGGCTGCGTTGAACCTGATTGACTGAAGTGAGATTGTAAAACAAGTCTCTCTTTGTCTGTGTTTGTGACTCAGTGGGAGTTTTCCACCACATCCCTTACATGGGTCTTTTATTCTCATAAAATTCAGTTGCTCAGCTATAATGCTAGGGAAAGTTATAAAATTCTAAAATCCAACTAATTAACTAATTAGGGATTACAAATGCTGAAAAAAAAAAAAAAAAAANAAAAAAAAAAAAAAAAACCCAATGCATTAAGCTGCCTAAGATGGCATTATCCCCAATCCTGCTTATCCTGTCCTATACACTATCTCCTCTCTCTCTCCCTTCAGATCCAGTCCAAACCAGAGAAAAAACCAGGCACACCTCCACCAGCCCCCACCCCANCACCCCTCCTCCCCCAGCGATCAACATTCCCAGGTTCTATTACCCCCGTGGGCTTCCTGCGCCGGGCCCAGCTGCCAACCACGACACAGCCATCGCTACCATAGAGACTGCCTTCACCGAGTTTGAGGAGGAAAAGGCCGACATATATGAAATGGGGAAGATCGCAAAGGTTAATATAAAATAAAGTATCATTAAGTGCTCAGAATATTGTGCTTGGGTAATGCTGAAGTAGTAGTACTTGTCAACCAATATCTTTAACTTCCTGTGTATGTCTTCGTGATTTACATTTTCTTGCAGTACTTTGTGGAATACATCTAATAAATCTAAATAAGTCTTTGCACATTTATTTTCCTGGACTGAAACAGCATTGTTGCATGCTGCCAGAACTTTTTCAGACCTGATTCTAGGTACTAAGTGAAGTATACGAGTGTTTTTGATAATGGTGGAGTACTTTCATTTCTGTTCAGGCGTGCGGGTGTCCACTATACTGGAAGGCCCCCATGTTCTATGCAGCAGGTGGTGAGAGGACAGGCTTCGTCTCTGTCCACTCATTCATTGCAACGTGGAGGAAGTAAGACAAACTTGATGTTCATCAAACTCGTATTTCGTCAGACTTTCTGTCATTAGGTAGTGAAATCACGTTTCAATTCTCCGTCTTGCTATCCCTCTCCTCTCCTCTCCTCTCCTCAGGTTATTGTACAGTTGCCACGATGATGCATCAAGGTTTATTTACCTGCTGGCCAAACCTGGCTGTAACTACCTGGAGCAGGAGGACTTCATTCCTCTACTGCAGGTAATTGGCAAATTAACATCAGCCAATCAGGTCAACGGTTTTTTCAATCACCCAATTACATTAACAATTGATGGAATGAATTTTATGTGATCAACTAATCTGTTTAAAACACTTAGAAAACAGGACATGAACAGATATAACATAATTTAAAGCTAAACCTTTACTTTAGCAGGACGTCAGTGTGATGCATGAAGACATGACTCACCATTAAATAAACTCTCTACAGTCTTCTGTATACGTTTCCCACGGACTAGTCTAAACTATATTTTCTCTTTCTTTTCCTGTTTGTGTTTGTGTGAACAGGACATAGTGGATACACATCCGGGGCTGACATTTCTGAAAGATGCACCTGAATTCCATTCCCGCTATATCACAACGGTAAATAGCAATGGACATCAACTGGATAAGTGGATCAGGGTTGCTGAAAACCTGACCTCAGGGATGACTTGAAGACCAATTTTGGCCCTTTTAGAATGTCAGAGGGTATGAAGGTATTCTGTTGGGCCAATTTTGATATCATTGGATTTTTACATAATTTGAATTTTATTTAAAATAAATGCTTAAACTAATTTCAGAGCTGTCTTTTTTCCCCTAAATAATCAATGTTTATTTAGTTGTTTTTTGTTTTTTTTTTACATTGATGTTTACATGATGTGAACTTATGGTATATTTTTGTAAATGGTTTTGGCATAAGGATGAGATTTGGGCATCCAGTATAATTTTATAATCAAGCTGAGCAGGTTTTCATTAGTCTCTGATATCAGGTATACTTTCACCTCCATTGTGATTATATTTCACAATCAATAACCTGGAGCATGGACTTTCAAATCTTTAGCGTTGTTTATACTCGTATATAAATTGTTATTGTTATGATACTATCACTGTCATATAGTTTCATTATCAGTGACCTCTCAGCATTTCCTCCTCCTACTTTCTCAGCTTCTGTGCACATCTGCTAACTTTAGCCGGGGGAGTGTTTGTGAGTCTGTGAATGTGGACAGAAGCAACACGTGCTCATTGAGGGTTTGCTGAAATGCAAGGCTGTGCTTTGGTGCATCAGTGCACAGTGACGTCACGGAAACACTGATGCCCCCTACAGCCCACTGCGGCAGAGGCCCTCCACATGCCCATATTAAGCCACTTCCTTCAGTGTAGGCCAGCTGACCCCTGTTGTAGGAGACATTAGTGGCTCTGAGAAGTCTGTGTACCAGGAAATGGGTGCTAATCTGCTGTACTAGGCCTAGGTGGTGTGTGTGTGTGTGTGTCAGGGACATGGGCCCTTGATGTATATTGTACAGTATAGACCTGCCTGACTAAGACTGCAGATTGAAACCAAAAACCAGTTGCATTATGGGTAGTTATTAGTTGCAGTTAGTTACAATAATTATTTAATTGATGTGTGTTCTCATATCCCAGGTGATCCAGCGGATATTCTATGTTGTGAACCGTTCGTGGACGGGCCGTATCACCATGATGGAGCTGCGCAGGAGCAACTTCTTGCAGACCCTGGCCTTGCTGGAGGAGGAAGATGACATCAACCAGATCACTGATTATTTCTCCTATGAACACTTCTACGTCATCTACTGCAAGTTCTGGGAGCTGGACACCGACCATGATCTTTACATCAACCCCAAAGACCTGGCGAGATACAATGACCACGGTGAGATTACTGGTAATATGATTTAGATGCCACTGAAGACCCAGAATCAGAAGCAGACGTTCATTTGTTTATTTGGAACCCCACAAGCTGCTACAAAAGCAGCTTTTCTTCCTACGCTCCAACACATTAATCTTGTCTAATATGAAACTCATTATTCATTGTTAGCTCTGTTAAATGACAGCTTAGCCAAACCTTAATTCTCTGAGTCAGTACTTGCGCAAGTGATTGTGAGCACCGTTATTTACAACAGTATCGATCTGATCCTCTCCTCTGGCAGCATCCTCTAACAGAATCACTGAGAGGCTGTTCTCAGGGGCCGTCACTCGGTAAGTGGAAACACACACATAAACACAGAGGAGTTAGATGATTTCATCATAATGGGGACGCTGAATGTGAATGCCACTGTCTCTCTTGCTTCCAGGGGTAATGCTGTACAGAAGGAAGGCAGGATGAGCTACGCCGAGTTTGTCTGGTTCCTCATCTCTGAGGAAGACAAGAAAAATCCCACCAGGTAATATAGCTGCATTCTAACGTAAGGAAAGTTTTATGAATGAGCTTAAACTATCACAGTACTTACTTAGCATGAATTTTTTATGAATTACCCTCTAAATATGTGACTCTTCCTTTCATAGCTGATGAGTGTTTGAGTCTCGATGCATTGTGTGACTGTATTTGTCATCTCTTTCCAGTATAGAATACTGGTTCCGTTGTATGGATGCAGATGGCGATGGTGTCCTCTCCATGTTTGAGTTGGAATATTTCTACGAGGAACAGTGCGAGAGGATGGAGCGGATGGGTATCGAACCCCTACCCTTCCAGGATTTGCTTTGCCAGATGCTTGATCTGGTCAAACCTGAGAGCCCAGGTTAGTGACAGTATTCTTCACCTTTACTTTTTCCATGCTTCCTATATGTATGGACGTTCTTGACTAACTTTAATACACGTTCCTTGTTGGTTTTTCCAGGTAAGATAACCCTGAGTGATCTGAAGCGCTGTCGGATGGCTCACATATTCTTTGACACCTTCTTCAATCTGGAAAAATACCTGGACCATGAACAGAGAGATCCATTTGCTGTGCAAAAGGTCTGCATCTCCACCTCTTGTATCTGATATTTAACTATGATGCAGAAGCAAGTGAAATGGTTCAGGATTGAATTCTCAGAAATTATGAAAAGTATTGAGATGTTGGGGAAGATATGGAGATATGGATATAAGAGTTGCCTTCTGCCGACTTGACTGTAGACCTCAACCACACACAACCTCAGTCATGGCCTTTTGGAAATACCTTTTATGGTTTTATATGCACATGTTAAAAGTAAAAAAACAAAAAAAAAAACAAAGATAATATATACACTACTGTTAGTGCCAGAATAATGGCATGCCAGGTTTTNAAAAAAAAAAACAAAGATAATATATACACTACTGTTAGTGCCAGAATAATGGCATGCCAGGTTTTTGTCCCAAAAATTCCTTTCAGATGCTCTTATGTGTCTTTGTCAATACTTGTAAAATACCAGTGTTTGCTGTGTGTGTGCGTGTGTGGTGTTCCAGGACATTGATAGTGATGGTCCAGAGCCATCTGACTGGGATAAATATGCCGCAGAGGAATATGAGATACTGGTGGCAGAGGAGACTGCAAATGAACAGCTGCATGAGGGGTACGATACACACTTACATACTTACATGCATGATTCTGTGCAGCAAACCAAGTTGAGTAGGCCGTTTTCCCTGGATTTGCCAAAGTAGATTAAAAAAAAGAAGAACCACTGAATTAATTGCTTTGGGTCTGTACTGTGCTCAACAATACACCAATTCTTCTATATGTATTGTGTTTTCAGGTCATTTGATGATGACTATGAATCTGAGGAGCTTCAAGTCCCTGGAGAAATTGGAAATAAAATGGAAAAACTGGTTATATCTGACCTTTCAGCATAAAATTCCTCCCTGGAATCAGGGGCCTCTCTTCTTGGAAAACACAGACAGGAGAAAGTGAACGGCATGTCCAGAAAGAATCAGCTGGACAAATCAAAAACTCGATGGATGTAAAGAAAGAAAAATAAGAGGATTCTGGTATCTGTCTGACTCCGGAGTTTAAAGGCTGAGATTTTCCTCGGTGCGGACTCATCGCTTTTTGTGTGTGTATGTGTATGAGACTGTAAACCAATACTGTACTGTGTCAGTGCAATAATTCGTCTGTATTTCATACAGAAAATAATTTCACTGCCTCCAGCTCCTCACGTCATCTGGGAGAACAAAGCTAGAAAAGGGGGAGAATTACCTGATATGCTCTGAAACGAATAAGAACAAGAAAAGATACTGTAAAATAATATAATCACCATTGTGAATTCTCTACTGACAATCCTGCAAGAAGACAATCATGTGTCCTGTATTGGACAGGTAGACAGACAGATAGTTGGTGAGACAGACGGAGAAAGACACACCAATAATGATGGACACTGCCATTGGAAACCCATACTCCCCAGTATAAGACAAACAGACACACACTGCCACAGAACTGCTGCTCGAGCAGCTTGTCACTGTGTTCCTTGTAAAGGAAGTTGTTAAACCTCTACTATCTTTCCTTCAGGGAAATCACATTACAGTTTGGGAGGTTATAAACAGCACCTCCCTGTGGCCAGTCTGTGCTACTGCAGAGACATGATGCATAATGGCCGGCTAACCTTTCCACCAGGGAGTTGAGTTCACAGCACAGCCTGAGCTGCTCTATTCTTAGTGTGGCATTATCAGCGCTCCGCCTCTGGAGTCCCTTTGCAATCAGTTATAAACTTGAGACAAAGTCAAAATGTTCCAGCCTATCAGTTCAGTGAGTTCATTCTTAATTAGGATATGCACAAAGAATGATGCAGACATATCAAACTCTCTGGTAGAGTTACTCTCACATTTCCATCTAATACACGTTAATTTTGTAATAATAGATTTGTATAAGAAGTGTGACTTGTTCCTTTAGTCACCCTGTGTACTTTCATACATTATCTCATCCTTATTTTCTATGTGTAATTCCAGGTAACATTACTTTGCACCTGTTGCTAAGTGTCATCCATATTTATTCCAAAAATTGTCAACCTCATTCTCATATTTCATGATCATTCTGTGCAAAAAAAAAAAAAAAAAAAAAAAAACTTTTACATGTTCCTTCTCCCTGTAACTCACATACAAAACACACTGCAAAGAACACTTAACTACTTTATTTACTGTGCTGCACTCACAGGGGCAGGTGTGTGTTTGTACACTGGCCGTAGTGTGTTTGCTTAGAAATCTCTGATAGAGGAGTGTGTTTTAGGAACGTGTGACGTGTAGCTCTCTGATTCAGGCTGTTTATATGACGTAGTAGTTGCCATGGGGATGGTGTTCCTGGGGTCAGTGTGTGCTTGTATAACTCTTTAATTAGGAATGGGATGACTCTTGTCCTCAATGCCTTCATGTTCAGTGGCATATAGCTCCCTTACATTTACTGTACACAGACACACACGCACACATGCATACACACTTCTTCATGAAAGGAAAGAGCTCTATAAGGCCTTAAGGATCTTACCCTTCAATTCTGTAGCCATTGTAAATGTGCCTGACTCTGTATTTAACTATGTAATAATAATAATAACAGTAATAATAAGCCATTATAAATATAACGGCTCAGATTTTTTTGATGTATTTTGATTATTCGTATTGCTGTGCCACTGTGTGGCTTAGGGGAGGGGGGGTAAATTATGATTAAATTTGTGTATGTGTGTTAAATGTGTGGTGATGACATCAGCAGAAGAAGGCGGAATTCTATGGAGGACTGTGATCTGAGGCTCCGCCCACCTGACAATCACAAAAGAGATGAGACTGGTGTGTCCCTGCTGTAGTCACACACAAACACACAAACACGCACATATATACACACACACGCTCCAGGAGACCTGTCCATTCAGACAGTGTTAAGAGGAACTGATGAAGGTGACAAGATGTCTCTGAAGACTTTCTTGCTCTATGCAAAGTTCCCTGGTTCTCAATCAAGCAGCCGCGGGCAAGGATGGAGCCATGGGGGACTTGTACTTTGAAATTACCTCTACTGTGAAAGGTAGAGAGAAGACTTATTTGGATGTACTTCCTTTGTGCAGAGGAGGGCATGAACAGACTGAGAATCATTCAGAGCCTGATGGTTATTGTATTGGCGTGGTTTATTTTGTCCTCTTTCTTTCTTTCTTTCTTTCTTTCTTTCTTTCTTTCTTTCTTTCTTTCTATGCCTCTCTTTTCTTTCACCTCTCTTCTGTTATTTGTTGCTTTCACCTGAAACTGAGTTTAAATAAAGATGTTTTATGAAATTTTATTCCATATGAGGATTCATTACAGTTACCCAACCCCATCCTTTCACACTCAGACACGCAATGTCATCATTCCCTCCTTGTGTACCACACACACATAGACACACACACTGTTGTAAGTGTGTTTGTCTGCAGTTACTCTGGTTCCTCTGCTTTTCAAAACTCACTGTTCCTCTGTCCCACAGCATTTTAAATCTGACTGCATGCTCAACCTTTATCTATTTTCTATTTTACTTAAACTTTTGGAGGCCTTTTATGTTCATTAGCATGATGCCATTAACTAAAGTCAGCTTGTTGGCGTGTATTTTTGTGGATGTACACTGTAAAATGTGACAAGTTGATCTTACTTGAAAAAATCTAGGAAATCGATTGCCTTGAAAAAGCTAAGTAAATATAACTATTAGTCTTAAGTTATGTTTACTTTATGTCTACTTGAACTTAAGACTATCTTGTTATATTTACTTACCTTTTTCAAGCCAATAGGTTTCCCAGATTTTTTTAAGTAAGATCAACTGGTCACATTCTACAGTGTACATCCACAAAAATACACACCAACAAGCTGACTTTATATATAATATAATATAATATATATATGTGTATATATATATATATATAAAAACATATATAATATATGTTTATATATATAAATCGGATATAACTATTAGTCTTATGTTTACTTTATGTCTACTTGAACTTAAGACTATCTTGTAATATTTACTTCCCCTTTTCAAGGCAGTTAGTATCCTAGATTTTTCTTAAGTAAGATCAACTTGTCACATTTTACAGTGTAGTCATGGTAGGTTGGTGTTCTATAGGTGTGTTTGGGACTCCTTTCTGGGGTTTTGACATCTTTACCTGGTGTCTCCTGCAAACCCTGCTTTATAAACTGGGACACCAAGATAGCTGCTCCACTCTGGACCAGGACATTAGTAGGTAATCTGCTCTAAGCAAGTAAGAACATAAACAATCTCTATGCGATGTTTTATTTGGTGTTGTTTACCTTGACACCAGGACACTGCAGGGTAAATGAGGTTTATTCAAGTGCAGGAAATGATTGGATGCCAATTCCATTCATTGTGAGTTCTCAGACCCACATGGCTTGGACAGTGGCATACATGACGTAAGAGGCTCTGCACTGAATCACCTTAAATACTTTGTGTCATGGCTGTTTGCTCTCTGGGCCGCTGTGGCTGGCGTCACCGTTGTCATGGCAAACTGGCACCAAAACAGGAAGTCTCTGGTGAGTGTAGCACTGTGTTGATTGTTTCTTTGGTGGATTCCAGAGTTAAGCTAGCCTATGATCTTAAGTTGTCTGACAACCACTCAGTCAGACACCATGGACAGATAAACATTGTATGAGGGTCAAACGCCTGCTGTATGTACTGTTGCACTCTTGGTATCTCTCCAGATGGAATCTCTCTGGTGCCCTCATTTGGGTGATACTGGAAATTACATCAGCAGCCCTCCCTAATAAATGTGTGTATGAATACTTTCTCTCAGTGGGAGATGGCCCACACTTTCTCCATCCTGACCGCACTGACATCACTCCTGATGTTTGCTGTTGCCATGGCAGCAGTGTTGACCCAGCTTCTGTGATACTACTCCTACCTTGGAGCAACTGCCATCAGATACCTCTCCCACGCTGCTGACTACCCTTACGCTTACCAGGCCGGGCATAGTCCGTGTCTGGACCCAGCTGGAGCTGAGTGGTACCACCTGGTTCTACACATCAACGACCTCTTCACTAGCATCATCATCCTCATTCTCTCTCTCTGTCTGTCATTGCTGTTCTTAACACACGGTTTTTAAAGACAGGGCATGTTGGTGCTAGGGCCTGGAAGGCAGATAGGTTGTTATATGACAGCTGCAACACTATTGTGTTATTGCTACACTCTCAATAAAAAGCTGAAAACCTTTATGTCCAAACTGAAATATTTATTAAAGCCACTGACTGCTGCCAGCGAAGGTCACTCATCCCCCTATAACCCCATAATCTGATGGGGTTTGTTGTTCTGAATGCAGGGATTGTATGAATGCTGTAATGGTTGGCAGATCACCATGTTGTGATTTGCACATGAGCAATTTGCCTCCCATTGAAGGTCAGAGTTGACCGGTCATTGTTTGAAATGGCACTCTGCTTGTTTTCCACAAATGTCAGGGACAAAACAATTAGCCAACCAGATTGCAGTCCCACTTCCTTAAGTTGCGAACATTCCACTGGCATGACTGCCAACACTCCCCCACGATGGTGTCATCCAGTGTGATGTCACCTGCTGTGATGTCATGACTGGAAGGTCTTCAGAGTTCAACAGTTGTTCCAGTTGTGTGTTTTGGGAAATGGTTGTCAATAATGTAACGTGTGTGCGGGTCATATATATTGGGCTCAAACATGCAAAAACCACCGATATGGTCCTTTAAACAGATATGCTAGACATACTACAAATGTCAAAGATATAATAATAATAATAATAATAATAATAATAATAATAATAATAATAATAATAATAATAAACATTGAAGCATTATCAATGGACTTTTTTTTTTGTCTTGCAAATTCCATTTAAGATACCCAGGTGTGATAGGTTCTGTATTACTAAAAAAATAAAATAAAATAAAATTTAAAAAATGCTCTAGTCTGGTGCATAAGAAATTATAATTTTAGAAATTTTAATTTTTCAAGTAGCACCATCCGTGTTTTGTTTGGAATCAGGAATTAGGTTGCTGGCATGATGAGCAAAGCCACTAAATAGACTCTGAAACTTAACCCTCATCAATAGAAACTGCTGAGAAAGGGATGACGCAGCACCAAGTTTGATTGCCAGCTGATTTCCAGGAAGTGCTGTGCAAAAAACCCCCACAGCAATGGACACTTTCTACCAAAAATATTGGAAAAGATTAAAATAAGTATCTTCTAGATTTCCGTTTTGTAATATTGGATTTTGTCCTGTTTGTTACTTTATGTTCCTTTGAGAGGGAAGTGTACTTATTTCTGTTCATTTGCAATCATTCGATCTGTATGTCCAAGTACCATGTCACCAACAAGCCACCAAGTCTGACAAATATCAATTGATAACTATGAATCTGAAAAGCGACACACATAGAATTATTATATTAATATAAATAATAATATAATATTATTTATTTGTGAATAATTTGCCACAATAATAGAATTCCATGATCATCTGGAGAAACTTCCAGAGTCATCTGGCATACCACCAGAGGGCACTTCAAGTACCATCAGTGGTGAATGTACCACAGTTTAAGAACCACTTGGGTTACAATGACACCATGACAAATAAAAATACTAATTTCTGACTGGATAACAGGCTAAGGGTCAGGGTCCGTTTAAAACATATATCAGAACACAGAAACCATTGCTACAGTAAACAATTTAACCACTGTTCTGAATAATAACTTCAGCAAAAACATGGATACTTTATGCCAAGTTTCCAGGTGCCAGTGTTAGTTCTTTACCACAGTTTGAGAACCACTGATCTAATCAATTAATGCTTAATTTATTGTAATGCATTCTTTCTGCTAACCTTTTCCATGTCTATCTATCCCCCTCCAACACACAACCAGGGACATGCACATAAGCTCACACAGCTCACACATTTTAGAAATAGGAGAAGTGTTTGAAGGTCCAGCCAGCTGAGAGAGAGAGAGAGAGAGACATGTCTACTCTTGTTGGTGTGCAAAAAGCTTTGGTTTGACTCCTTTGAACTCATGATGAGCCAAATTCCATCCTCACATCTATGGAGGAAGTACCTCACTCACACACACACACACACACACACACATTCTTGCCCGTTATCANATGGAGGAAGTACCTCACTCACACACACACACACACACACACACATTCTTGCCCGTTATCAGCTGTCACTTGGTGTCTCAGGCATGTATTTTTGTCTTCTTTCATTTGAACATATGTGCACATGCGCGCGTGTGCACGTATCACTTTAACATGTAAGACTGGAGCGAAGGCATAATTAACATCTAGCAAAGCACACAGAAGAACTGGCAGTAATCCAGCAATCTCTGTCCCGCTTTCTCTCTGTCTGCCATAAGTCTATACACTACATACTATCATATGGCTGGACGCATTCCGCTTTACTTCAAAGACCTCTGGTGAATGGAGTGTGCATGATTACAGGGAGGGCTTGCTTTAAAGAGCCTCAGAGAGAAAAAAAATTGAAAGGGAAAGAGAAAGAGAGGGAGAGAGAGAGAGAGAGAGAGAGAGCAGCTGGGTTGGTGGCAAACATCTGGTGGACATGGAGGCCTGGCCCTGACATACAGGGGAAATAGCTGCATCTGTGTTCCAAAATCTGCTCCCTCCAGTCTTTTCTCATGCACTTTCCTCCACTCATCTAATCTAATGAGACTGGCTTTCTTTAAAGGTCCAGTACGTCATTCAGTGTTGCCCCACTTTGGCTTTGTAAAATGTGAATCAATACATTTTTTAAATCCATTTACTCACACGTCACACAAACATACAATAAATGGCCAAAATCATGAGAACATCCTGATACCGACTTGCAGCCCCTGTTGCACAATTTACATCTCACATGTAAAAACTCTTACAACCCCTTCCCTGATTCATCTGCTTTTCTATATCTCCTCTGTGATTGATACATATTCCACAGGAGAGGGGATTTTAGTGGATTTTTTGGGTTGGTATTTCTTGGGAAATATATATTTTGTACATTGAAAAGATGATTAAATATCCTTCTGAGCGTTCAAGAAATATTATTTATTTATTTGCTTTTAGCTTGCTTCCCAGCAGTGCATTACTTACATCTCTTCATAAGCCTTCTTTTTTTTCTACATTTGAAGAAATGTACATAATGTAGACCTGGTACACATCTTTATAAATGCAGTATGTTCTGAGACGAGCGCGGTGTACTCTCTCAAAATGAATGATGAAGATTAATATCCACTTCTGTCTCCAGCCCTTGCAGTATTGGATTTTTTTTGTGTAATGTGTAACGATTATGCAGCTACACTACAAACCTACAGAATTTAACTGGAAAGCATGTCGTAGGTTTATCCATTTTCTTAACAACGAACTAAAATGTTTTGCAGTACATCAAAGTGCATTTGATTTCTTCAGGTATGGCGCAGTACAATCTGTTGGTACCTGGGTTGTAGTTTTTCTTGCCAATGTGTATTTAGTGTTTAAAGGACCATACTGGCTATTTTGCATGTTTGAGCCTAATATATTCAATTTTCATACATGTTATGTTTCTGACAATCATTTCCCAAAGGATAAAACTGTATTTCAGTTTTCCTGATATTTTGAAAAATCTCTTAATCTTTCAATATTTTGCCTGCTAATAGTTACGCAAATTATGAAGTCACCGTCATTAAAATTTTTCAATAAATGCAGGTCTTCCTTTGGGACTATATTCCCAGGTGGAGACATACATTCACTCCACTCTTTTTATTGCGCTTAAATGTTAAAATCACTTAACTTCGAAAAAACCTGAATATATGTGTTGTTCATGAAAATGGATTACCTATCCCAAGAATGTTATCAAGAAGTTTTAATAGTGTACCAGAATGAACTGAAACCAATGGTGGTCTGGAAGTACAGGAAAAAAAAAAAATTAACTCACTGTTTCTAGAAGTATGCTTTGGGAAATGATTGTCAGTAACCTTATGTGTATGAAAATTGAACATATTTGGCTCAAACATGCAAAATAAATGGTATGGTCCTTTAAGTATGATTTTTATGCCTGTCATGTCAATGGTGATGATAATTTGAGATTATAGAATTGAACTGCTTGTTTCCTTGTGTGAAACAGTGGCTTGGATTTACACCATTGGTTGTTTTTCTAGTGCAGTTGCTGGAATGTGTGTGTGTGTGCGCGCGCGCATGCGCGCGTGTGCGTGCACCAAAAGAGAAATCGAGAGCTCAGGGGCAATGAGTGTATTTGGCTGTGTCTGCCTGCTTAAAAATACAGCAGTTCACAGAGGTTGGTTGATTGCTGTTGGAGACGTAATCATGCATTACTGAGGGACGACCCGTTGTTACTTTAATAGATTGCTTTGGTTAGTATTCAAGGTTGTGCATTCTGATCTAAAATACATCTATAATATCAATAACAATGTATAAACAAACCAAACCAAGGGATTATTCAGATTTTTCTGTTCAAGGCTCACAATTTGAAAAATTTGGGTTTGAGATTAGGAATCTTTTGTTGGAGTATATTAAAATACCAAAACCCATCAGAGGAAGGCCTCAGACCAGTTTGGAGTCCATTATGAGCCCTTTTCCACTTTTCCACTTACACCAAAGAAGTACCAAACCTGTTGGCACTTCTTTGGTACAAAAAAACAGGAACTTTTACATTTTTCACTGGTTAAGAGTTAAAGGACTATACTGGCCATTTTGCATGATTGAGCCTAATATATTCAATTTTCATACATGTAACGTTACTGACAATCATTTCCCAAAGCTACTGGAACAGTGAATTAATTTTTTTTCCCTACCTTCCAGACTGCCATTGGTTTCAGTTCATTCTGGTACACTATTAAAATCAACTTGTTGATACTTGAAACATTCTTGGGATAGGTAATCCATCATTGCCAACAAGACGTATATTCAGGTTTTTTTCAGAGTTACCTAATTTTAGCATTTAAGCGCATTAAAAAGCACAGAGTGATCTGAAAATGCTTCCTGTTGTCAGTTCGTCACTATAACACTTCACTAGGAACCATTTTCAGATCACTATGTGCTTTTTATTGAGCTTAAATGCTAAAATTACATAACTTAAAAAAAAAAAAACCTGAATATATGTCTTGTTCACGATGAGATTACCTATCCCAAGAACATTTCAAGTATCAACAGGTTGATTTTAATAGTGTACCAGAATGAACTGAAACCAATCGTGTTCTGGAAGGTAGAAATTTTTTTTTAATTTACTATTCCAGTAGTATGCTTTGGGAATGATTGTCAGTAACCTTGTGTGTATGAAATGAATAGATGAGGCTCAAACATGCAAAATGGACGGTATGGTCCTTTAATTTCCAGTTTCAGTTCCAATTTTGTTTTCTGGTCCCTGTTCAACATGTGGGACTTACAGGACCAAACAGACCATGAGAGCAAGACCATGCACTCTTTAGTGCTGATTGGTCACAAACTCTTGTGTCACAGAAAGCAGGTGATGCGTTCTTCGTTGTCTTCTGTGTCGCAAATCATCGACGATGTTTGGCAAAATGTCCACATGTTTATCTATGACCATACTGATGAACGTTTTGTCTTATTTTGAAATCACGTATTGTTTGTTTTCCTCCAGAATAACAGACACATGAGCTCACAAAAAACTTAATTAACCTTTTAATCATAATAGGATTTCAGGACTAAGGCTTTTCCTGCTGGGTTAGGGTTAGGGTTAGGGTTGAAATCTTTTAACAGCATCTGTTCTGCACGTTGTCTCCCATTTTAGTTTTAAAGTGTATTTGAGATCATTTTGGATGATTGAGTGTTGGATTCGTCAGATGTAGATATGTGAGTTTGCGATGAAACCATCCAAATTTTGGCACTGAGACACTTGGCAGATTTAGAGCTTTGATCTTGACATGTACTTGATGGCAGTAATGTTTTAATTTCAGGCATCAACAAGCCCAAATCATGCCCAGCACAGATAAAACCACGCTCTACTGTATATATTATAACAACTGGAATGCATCCAGTTATAGAAAGCAGAATGCATCTAATGTTACAGAACTAAATACAGTCTGCTCTTTATTGTGTGTCTTGTATTGTGTAGTATGTGAGGTCAAGTTGTGTCTTTACATAGAAAAACTCTGTAACATTCACTGATTTTGATGGTTGTTGCCTTTTTTTGTTGTTGAGATTTTCAGTCATCAGTCTTTTTTAATCACCTTTGTTGAGTCTGTAACCCTTGGACCCATCAGCACAGGGATTCAGGGTTTCAACACCACTGACACAGATGTGTTCAGAAGGACTTTGCCTGTTGTCTGAGTTTTTTTTTTCTTTTTTCTTTGTTTGGAGGTGTTTGGACATTTTGACCCAGCTGACAGACTCAGCCTCAGACTCAATAGGATAATTTTGCTGTGTCTGTAGCTCTGCATTGGACTTTAAGGTATTTGTTGTCATACTGTATCATTTCCACAAAAAAAAAAAAAAGAAAAAAAAAAAATCTAGGTTTCACTGCAATAATTGTGTAATATCTATCAATATATGTTTTGTATTTTCTTGAACCCATTGCAGCTGTAATTTTTGTACAAAGACATTCCATGTCATGATCAAACATAAAGTGCAGGGAAACTCACCAACGCTTTTATCTGCAGGAAAAAATTGCTCACATTTTCAGGCTCATATAACCCTTTAGGACACAAATGTATCATACAAAACAAGGATATGGTCTTTTAAATGTAATAAATCCTATAATACTTATCTGAATAAATACAATTTACAATACAATATAATACAATACAATAGGCCTCTATCTATCTATCTATCTATCTATCTATCTATCTATCTATCTATCTATCTATCTATCTATCTATCTATCTATCGCAGAAGTCAGAATTATTCAATTATATTTTTTGTATATATATTATTTAATAACAATAATAATAATAATAATAATAATAATAATAATATAACAATTTATTATAGAGATAGATAGATAGATAGATAGATAGATAGATAGATAGATAGATAGATAGATAGATAGATAGATAGCAATTTACATATTACTGTAATTGTTATAGATTTCACTATAGATTTATAAATTTCTCACGTTCCATTATGTTCCATTGTGTACATTTCTATATCCATACAGCATAATTATTTAATTTTTATTTTAGTTTCTTGTTATTTTTATTCTGTTTTGTATAGGGTTTGCGCTCTAGCACGTCGCTGCGCAGGCCGTAATGATTCCGCATGCGACACAGACGAGGAGCATCTCTGTTTTGGCTTTTGCGCTTGCGCAGTGCATTACGGTAAAAAGGGGCGGGCTCTCACCTCCATGTGCGTCGCGTTTTGATTGACATGGCGGAGTCTCCCAGTACGCGTCGCGCCGCGCCAGCAGACAGGCAAGACCAGACCCTGGGAATAAAAAAACGCGCAGCTCCGTCTGTTTGAAGATTATTTTATTGCAGCGAGGTGAGTTCTTTTGTAATTATTCCACGGTCGTTTCTCCCACGCTAACAACTAGAATGGACGGCGATAGAGAGGATGTTAAGAAAGTTTAAGAAGTGTGTGTGAGTGTGTGTGAGTTTGGAGAGCTGAGCGCTGACGCCGGCAGTCTGGGCCACTTGGCCAGCGCAAAGGAAAAAGGAAAACTGCTTAACTCCTGTGGAGAGGGGGTGAAACGAAACTTTGGGGCTTTTTTTTCTTTATTTTCAAACAACAAGGAAAAACGCAAAGCATTGAGGATTATCGTGTTAGCCTCACAGTTAAGTCGAAAGTGAACGTGTCCGGATTTGGAGTCTGGTTTTTGCGGTTCCGATTTCTCCGCTTTTTTTTTNTTTTTTTTTTTTTTTTTTTCGCGAAAGAATGTGTTTTTGTCTCGGAGGACTTCAGATGGAGTGAGTGCGCAACAGGAGAAAAGCTTTTCCTCCTTTTTACGCCAAAAATCTCTGCCGACGCTTTGCGGACTTTGCGTTCTGCAAATACCGTGTTGTGTTGTAGCTTCTGAAAAATAAGGAAATGAGCGGTTTTTTTTTATAGCTGGAAAATAAGTTGGAATGGAAGATGCTGAGGCAGTCAGATTTGACGGGGGGGGGGGGNGGGGGGGGGGGGGTTACGAAATCGCTCAATTGACTTCTATTGTGGCTTTTATTGCATCTGAATAAGAGCTGAGAAATGTGACGGGATCTGTGTTAAAGCGACTTTTCGGAGAGTTTGCGTGGAGTTGCGGAGAGGAAAAAAAACCTTTGGAGAAAGAAAGATTCCCAACTCCAGCATATCCTAGCATTCCTTCCAGCCAGTCTCTCTCTGTCTCTCTCTCTCTCTCTCTCTCTCTCTCTCTCTCTCTCTCTCAGAAACGACTACGTGTCTGTTTGTGCAGGCAAGACAAATCTCTCTCTTTCTCTCTTTCTCTCTCTCTCTCTCTCTCTCAGCCTGTCTGATGCAGACGTGGAAATCAAACATTGGTCTCCTCGTTGAAACGATCGATTAGCAGACTTCCACGTACGTGAAAAGAAACAAAAAAAGAGAAAAAGTCATTGACGAGGAAAAATAAATGGGATGGAGCACCGAGTAGTCGGAAATTTTAAAGATGCAAAAAAAAAAAAAAAAAANAAAAAAAAAAAAAAAAAGAGCTGATCCACATTTTGCTAGCTGTGTGTCATGTTTTTTTCTCTACTAAGAGGTTGATTGTCATGCTGTCATAAAAAGGGATGGGAGGGGGTTTAATTGGGGTATGATTTTTGGGAATCGCACATTATCCCCTGCTGGATGTAGATCTGGATCCAATGGGCACGTTGGAGAATATAGGCTAGGGGAAAAAATAACCTAACACAGCACAGCACACACACACACAGTTATCCACGCACGCACGCACGTACAAGCCTACTTTTTGAGAGGAGAGAGAGAGAGAGAGAGAGAGAGAGAGAGAGAGAGAGGAGGAGAAATCTGATCCCAAATACATGACGTCAGATGACATTCCTTTGGTGAAAGGCTGATGTGGCCATCCATTTTTTTTCCTGAAAAATTGATATCTGACTTTTTTTGGGAATGGGATGGGAGGGGTACAAGCTAAAAAGGTGCGTTCAGGTTTATGTGCATGAATGGGCAATTTATGTTGCTTCCACAAATCCTGAACAAGCAAGGAACTAAGCATCAAAACCTAAAGCCAGGGTGTGGATATTCAGAAAGCATAGCTAAGGCTTTGACTGTAGAACCCTGAACATATTTTAGGTAAGATGTTTCTGAATTCCCAAAAATCCATGTCTTGAATTTCCAAATCAGGCTCTGAAATTCCCACAGTTACTAAACAGGTAAGATAGGATTTCAGATTGGAGAAGATTCCTCCATGCGGCCTCAGGGCATTTCTTTTTGTGTCTTTGGTTTCGGTACAGGTTGTTTATCAGCGCTTACTTCTTTTCAGTGTGTTTTCTAAGTGAAGGTAGAAATTTGCAAATGAATAGTTCAATCAGTTAAAATGAGTGCTGCCGTGTGTTGTGTCTGTGTGTGTGTGTGTGTGTGTGAGTGTGTGAGTGAGTGTGAGTTGGATTGTCAGGGTGCAGATGTGAGTACCTGTGGATCGCCTGAGGTTCCAGGTGCTGAAAATATGCAGTTTCATACTTTTCAAAGCTAAATGTTAAGTCCAGTCATATGGCATGAAAGGAGCTGAATGAGCTTCATATCACAGAACTTTGTTATCTGAAAGTTAAGCTTCTTTGGCTTCAATATTTATACACATAAAAATGTAAACACCGCTCATAAACTGGCATTTGAAAGGCTATGATACCGATCTCATGTACTGAGCTTGTTTGCTAAATAGGGAAGATGACATTTTACACCATAATTCATGTCATTTTTTATATTTTTTATTTTTTTACATTTGGCTCGCGTTTGGTGTGTGGAGGGACAGGAATGCGGTGCGAGAGGGTCGGCGACACACACTGAGCTGCGATTTGCTCTCACACTGATGCAGTTGCCAGCAAATGATTTTTCTCAGCTTTAATCCACCGAGCCTTTTTAAAACTATAATTTTCACTCTTTTTTTTTTTTATAGAAATAAACTGCAATTATATAAGAGAAGAGAAGAGTGTTTGGACTGGAGTCAGGTAGAAGGAGGGTAGCCATTGTCGCTCCTTTCTCTCTTTCACTTGAATAGGCGAGGGGTTGGATAACACTTTATATAAGTATTCTGTAGGTTCTGTAACCGCTCCAGCTTTGTCACACAGGTACAGTCGCTTTATTTGTGTTGGTCAATGTGATTATGATTGATTCCACTTAACCAGTTTGTTTTATTTCGCTTGAGCTGGTGATGATGCAACAGGTGCCAAGAAATGTAGATGCAAATCGGCTTGTAGCGCTTTTGTCATTCTTTCCCATTTGTGACTCCAGCAGGTGAAAAGAAATATACTTTTTCAGCCAGGTGTGATGGACTGCGTGCATGACAGTTTGCCCTAAAATTTTGATACGGGTTATTCCAAGCACAATGAGGGAAATGTTCCCATGTTTCACGAGGATCTGTGATGCCAGGAGCATCTGTTGTACTCTGTCTAACCTCAGGTATAATCTGTGTTCTCTGCTTTCCACCTTCCTGGCTTTTGGTTCACTGTTGGCCCAATAAAACTTTCAGGTACGCTTGGTTGAAATGGGGTCAGAGAAGGGGCAGGACACTTGTCATTGTGTGTGAGCATGTGTGTGAGAGTGTGTGCATGTGAGACTGCTAGTAACCTAGAACATGTTATCCGAGGGGTAATGTTACTGAGCACTGCTTGTGTATCTGAAACAGAAGCTGTAACAGTTATAGAGTTACAGACAGGACAATGCAGCCCTGGAAAGTATGTGTGCCTCTGTGTGTGTGTGTGTGTGTGTGTGTCTCCATGCGTGCGTGTGAAAGAGGCAAGCAAGAAGAAAGCTACAGATAGGCTTCATTGTTACTTGCTTCTTTAAATGTTGCTTTTCATACATCAAATCCCACACACATTATATCTGCAGATACACATTAATGCATGCATGGCATTGACAGATTATGAATTTTTGGAAGGCGGGCATTGGTATTTCTATGAGGAAAAAAAAGTAGGATTTTATTTATTTGGCATTTTTAATCAGTCAAAAGTAGAATCCAACTAATGCTGTTTTTTTAGACAACGATGTCGATGTACTTGATATAGAATACATTTTTTGATAATGATCTCTCGATATGTATTGGAACAGGATGTTTTACAGTTCAACAGAGCAGTGCAATTAAATTTCTCTGGAAATGTAATTACTATAAACAATAGGAAGAAGAAATACAAGTGCAAATACAACACAGACAGATTATGCTTGAAATAAAAAATAAGGGTTAAATGTACTACAGATGCAGGCTATAACATACTGTACTCTACTTTCTTTTTTCATATCTGTCAGCATATAAGGATGTATCTGTCAGCACGTTGGAGTTACATGCACATTGAAACTTTGAATAAGGCAATAAATTAATTTTTTTTCAAGCGTCATGTGAACACCATAATGATTAGATTGAGATCAGCATAAGTCGGAATAAGATTACTCTGAGTAACAGACCTAGATTATGCGATTGTTAATCCGGTATGTAATCAGGTAATCAGGTATGTAAATGTTTGCGTTTCCTCACCTGGCGGACTCTCCTCGTACTTGTACTTATGCATGTATGCTCGACAAACCGCAAAATCCTATTAGTCCGTCCGTGTATGTGCCTCGTAAAGTACAGTATACTTGCATTTTTGCCTTAATCGCAGTACAGACAAAAATCTCATTATAGTGTGACACTGTCGTGATTGAGAAAGCAGAAGAGGCATGTTGAAGTTTAAGACTCACCATTTGAAACTGCTTGACACTAGAAGCATTAGAATTAGTTCAGGTTAAGTAGATGCAAAGACTGTCAGGTTGATTTTCTCATCATAATTGACACTTTTGTCAATTATGATTGTTTTAAAAGCTTCATTTAGCCCTGATCAATCGCCATTTTTGTGGCACAGCTCTGCTCTGTTCAGCACCAAACTATGCAGGACTTTATTAAGTCCACTGTCAGTCATGACATCTGTTTCTCTAAATGCAACAGGTGTGCTTCCCTGAAAACTTAGGCCCTTCACTGTTACTGTAGCTGGGGTATGGATCTTTCCATCTGCTCCTTCCTACTTCCTGTGAGGAGGTTTTCTCATTGGTGGGTTGGATGGGGAGGCGGTCCTCATCTGAAAGCTCAGCACCTGGAGAGCAGGAGGGGAGTATCTGCAGTCTCTCTTTCTCTCGTCTCTTGGCTTTGTGGTTACAGTAAAACACACATGTTGTTCCTGCTGGAGTGGCTTCACCTTTAAAGGACCATACCACCTATTTTGCATGTTTGAGCCTAATATATTCAATTTTTATACATGTTATGTTACTGACAATCATTTCCCAAAGCATACTACTGGAACGATGAATTAAAATTTTTCCCTACTTTCCAGATCGCCTTTGGTTTCAGTTCATTCTATATTAAAATCAGTGTTGATACTTGAAACGTTCTTGGGATAGCTAATCCATTATTGTGAACAAGACGTGTATTCAGGTTTTTTTTAACTTTAGTAATTTTAGCGTTTAAGTGCAATAAAAAGTGCGGAGTGAATGTATGTCTCCACCGGGAATGTAGTCCCAAAAGACCTGCGTTTATCAAAAAATTTAAATGACCGTGACTTCATAAGGCTGTGTAACTATTAGCAGGCGAAACATTGATTTTTAAGGTGGGTGTATTGCTTGAATATTTGATTTTGAAAGATTAAGAGATTTTGCAAAATATCAGAAAAACTGAAATACGGTTTTATTTTGGGAAATGGTTTTCATGTATGAAAATTGAATATATTAGGCTCAGACATGCAAAATGGTCCTTTAAAACCACCTGTATGTAAACTATGGTTGCAGGGAAGTAGCAGATTATACAGTCCACCAATGTAAACTGTGATTAAAAAAAATAAGGCCAATTATGCACGAGTGTGAATTGAAAAAAGTACACCATCATATCTATCAAAAAAATATTTTTACTCATTTTTTTGTTGGCCGTGATGTAAAGTTGGATGTGAAAGTTTTACGTTTTACCTACATGATGTTTTGTCATAAAGGTTTCACTCATCTCACCACAGCGGAAAACATGCAAGTTAGTGAAAAAAGACAGACTTTTTAATGTGAACAGCCATTTGTGTGCTGTGTTTAGTATATGTGTATGTGTATGTGTGTGTGTGTGTGTGTGTCTGCATGTTAGGGGGAAGTTGTTCATGTGTTTTGTCACGTCCTGGTCATTTGTATGTGTATGAGAGAATGATCTGTCATGCATTAGCAGGTGCAGTAGTTTCCTGTTTTATTTTAATTCTAATGTCCATGAAGTTGCATGCAGGCACATTCTCTCTCTCTCTCTCTCTCTCTCTCTCTCTCTCTCTCTCTCCCTCCCTCTCCCATTTGAACGGTGGCTTTTTGTTGAAGTATCCCAGCATCTCATGTTTGCTTGGCACGGAGCTGTAATGTTTATCCTCCTCCTCCCTTTCTCTTTGCCTCCCTCCCTTCCTCCCTCCTTCCCCCACCTCGTTCTCCAGAGCCCCATCTCCCTTTTTTTTTTTTTTTT
>VXCM01000957.1:137327-159525 GCA_014773175.1 Lucifuga dentata
CCCCCCCCACCTCCACCCTAACCACCACCAAATACCTGTCATTTCTCTTTCTTATTCTGCCACTCTCGTTCGCCTATTTTACTTCTCGTCTCCGCTCCTCGCCCTTAAGCCGGACCCCCCACAATTCACTAAAACATCCCAAACACACCCACGCACACACGGACACAAGCTGGCAGACATGCAGGCACAAACACACACGTATCCCTGGCCCCGTGTGTGAAATCCTGAGGCTGATTGAGGAGGAGGAATGTGACCTTGTGACCTCTGGCTGTGGGGAGGGGGTTATAAGTGTGTGTGTGTGTGTGTGTGTGTCAGGGAGCAAGTGAATGTATGTACACTTTCCGTCAGGTTTCCATTCCCAGAAGTGTCCCCTCTCATTTTTTTGTCCAATTCAGCATTCTTTTAATGGATTAAACAGCACTGCCTGCTTTTTGTAGCAGCTCTCTGGATATACTTGCAAACACACACATTTACACGCACGCACACACACACACACACACACACACACACGCACACACACACACATGCACACACACAAGCAGGAGTTNCACACACACACACACACACACACACACACGCACACACACACACATGCACACACACAAGCAGGAGTTAGCCATGGGAACAGGCATTTGAAGAATGATCTCCTGAACAATCCATTCAGGATTCATTTACTCTGCCATGCATTTAAGATGCTGAGTGTGTGTGTGTGTGTGTGCTTACATGCGTGTGTTCATCTCCCAGACTTAGTTATCATCTTGTCTGTGAGAAGAGACAGGTTTTCCATGTAGGTGTGACTACATAGTCTTTCTCTGTCAGCACACACACACACACACATTCACATACACCGCCCACTGAGCAAGCTTTTTCATGGCCCATAAAACTGATGATCTGAATGTCTCTAGGTGGTATGTCTGTGTGTTTGCATGTCTGTCCGTCCGGGAATGCTTGTGTGCATGTGTGTTTGTATGTGTGTGTGAGTGAAGAGGGAGTAGAGCTAACGTCTTGACTTGGCGTAGCTGTCTTAAGTAAGACTCATGGCATGCAGCCTTGATGGAGCTCGGCATTAGCAGCAGAGACGTGCTGTGTGTGTGTGTGTGCGTGCGTGCGTGCGTGCGTGTGTGTGTGCAGGGCTGAGCGGCAGCTGGTCGGTTGGCTGTGGATGTGGACTTATTGTGTGGACATGGTGGTTGTCCTCCATTACTCCTCTGCATTAGCTGCCTGTAGTTTATCTGATGATATAGATAATATGAATATAAAAATATGAATAATAAAATGGTAATTAACTTTGTTGAAACATAGACAACTCAGATCTCTCATGAAAAGTGAAGTAAATATTAGATATCCTTTGCCTTTAATTATATGTAAAATATACCATTTATGTCCCTCTCCAAGCCTACATTATAACAATTTTCTGCTAATATTTCCTTTGTTTTTTTTTATATTTTGTGAGATATTTAGTTTACCATTTTGCTGCATGTGTTGTAACCTAATAAAAACGTTATTGCCTAATAAAACTGTGATTAATAATATTGTGTAAAGGATCTGGATACTTTCGGTTATTTTATGGTTAGTCTGTGCAACTTTAGGTCCATAAAGTTACAGAAAAAATTAAAAATGAAACCATAAAACATTCAGGGAATTAGTCTCAGTTTAGCATGCAAATACAAATTGTATGTCATTATTGTTTGTTTTATGTATTTTCCTCTGCATTTTAAAAAGGCCATGCCAGAAATGTATTTCAGAAAAAATCAATAAATAACGGTAAACAAATCAAAATCATAGTTTTTGTGTGTAGTAGTGTGTTTTTGTTTCAGTAAATGCAACACGGCCTTGAAAAACTGATTTTACTGTAATACATTGAACTCGTCATGCTGACCACACACCCCTGTTTCCTTCTCTTGCTACCTCTTTTTCCAGACACGCACACACACGCACACATGCATAGAGCATCCAGTGTCCGATGCTTGTGGTGTGAGTCTCATGCTGTGGTATGAATCTGGGCTTTGGGGTTAGACTCCTGGGACCCATTAGTTCAGATGTTTATTGTGGACTATACTTTTAAAGACCCACAAAAGATTTATTTTGTTAACTCATCGTAACCAGAATCATATGCTGAATGTGCGGAATTGACGCACGGTGTGAAATTGTTCTCTGCGTCGCTTCGTGAGGAACGTTACGGCGAGTTATGGTCGTGTTTTGTTGCGGACTTCTGGGCTCAGCTGTGACTTTACTGGCTGGTGTGTGCGAGAGTGAAAGCATTGTACGCTGCCTGTGTATGTGTATGCATTGTGTATTGGAGTGTGAGCATGCCTGTGTGCGCATACACTCAGTGTGTGTTTATGGGGCTGTGTGTGCGCCTATGTGCACAGTGAGGAGGAAGTGGCTGTGTTTGTTTAAACTAAGCACGCTTAGCCATGTGGGACAATTTAGCGGGAATGAGAATCCTGCACCCCCAAACCTGCGCCCACTCTCCTCCCCCACCCTTCCCCAAAGCCTTCTGAATGGGCGGCTGTCTTTTGAAGGCTGAGGGGTTGTTTGGGAAATACGGGTGGAGGTGGAGCAAAAGTGAAGAAGGAGGACAGGGTAGTGCTGAGGCAGGTTAAATCTGAAAGTGGGACAGAAGAAGAACAGAGGAGGAAGGATGGATGTTGGCGTATTAATAAGATCATGCCTAAAAAGTGGAACCAATGTCGACTGGCCACTTTTTGTGAATACCATGTAACCACAAAAGTTCCATTCAATGCTGCTTTTTCTGAGCCACCACTTAAAAAGGATCCACTTCCATGGCCAAAGTATTGTATTGATGCTGCAGGGCTGTATTAATTTACATGGCGGTGACCACATTACACAGAGATGAAAGACGGGCTGGGAGGAGATATGCGGGTGAGGACATATAGAAGAGAGATGAATGAGGTTTAGCTGAGCAGAGTGAACGCAGAGCCGGCGCTGTATAATGTCATGCATAATATTGTCCTGTCTGGGATGTAAATGCATGTGTAACGCATGCCACAAGCCCACAGCTCGCATCGTTTTGTGATTATGACAAAGACAGACCAGGAGTGGGTTTGGATCTGAGTTGAGTTCTCTCCCTCAGTTTTCTCCATCACTTCTGAAACTGATGCAATTATTTGATGTTGTGTTAATTGTGTTTTTGTGATCTGAATTGTGTAATTGTTTTAATAATGGCTTCCTGGTATGGCTTCCAGAAGTGGGTTGAGTAGTCAGAAACTGAACTCAAATAAAAGTATTGTTAATTTATGATAATAGTGACTCAAGTATAATTAAGAGTAGTCACCAAAATAATTACTTGAGTAAAAGCAAGAAAGTATCTATTAAAAAGATTACTTGAGTAGTGAGTAATTTTGATTAAGCTTATTCTTTTGAATAATCAACGAGATATAAAGTGCTCATCTGAGGAAAAAAAATGCAAAGTGGCCACATGTAGCTTCTAATACGATCCAAATCATATTATATAAAGAAACAGTAGATGGTAATAAATCAAATATTTATCACATAACAAATCATGAGAATTCTGGCTTGGCCTCTAGACAGTTAGCTAGTTAGTTAGCTTTATGAATTTACTCAGAATAGAACAGGAAAACTTGAGTTAGCATTAGCAGCAGCAGCTAGTTAAGTAGTTAATATTACTTACAGCTTACTGCAGCTTACCGCCACATGTTTCCTCAAATTCCATGTTGATTCTTAGAAGCTGAAATGTCACATTTTTAGCAGACAAAGACATTATGTGCTGTTGGTTTCGGTAGACTGAAAAGAAAACAGCATTTGAATGTGTAACCAGGGATGTGCCTCTTCTAAACCTTCCGCTGTTGATTCTGCACAACTGTTCTGCTCCTGGTGAAACCATGGGAATGGAGGGTGGGGGCGTAGCTACTTTGGAGCTGAAGCAGAGAGTGTAGTGTCTGACAATTACAGAAAAACTGAACGTGCTGAATTCAAATGGGTGAAATCAAAAATAACGCGAAGAGTGCGACCAAATGTAATGGAGTAAAAGTATATTTTTTTCTTCATAAATATACTCAAGTATGAGTTAAAAGTATCCTGCAATAAAACTACTCAGTGAAGTACAATTTTGTGAATATATGTAACCTGAGTAAACGGAAGGCATTACCACCCACCTCTGATGGCTTCCTCACAAACTGTCTTTGGATATGATTATCTTCAATAATGAAAGGAACATGAGGAACATGGTCTTGCATATCTGCATGCATACTTCCATATCTTCAATGTCAGAGCAGCAGCAATAGGTTAAACGTCAGGACATTTTATGTTAAGTCTGCAACCCAAGAAGAAGACAGTTACCACCTGCTGGCTGTTCTTCAGTTATTTGATTAGCAATTTACTAGCTAGTATCCAGACAGCCAGCTCAGCACAGGTCTGTTAGCTTATGAACTAGCTTCCACATGTTTCTGTGTGGCCATACTGAGTCTTGGAAACCTTTGAGATCCGAGGTGTTAGGGAGAGTTTGCAGTGAGCTCTCCCCAGGCTTGGTGCTTCTCTTTGGGCCGCAGGGCACTCAGCCCTCAGCTTGTCTGTATCTAGTGGAGGAAAAGGCTGGCTGAGGTGGGGCAGGAGGAGGAGGAGGAGGAGATGAAGAGAGCAAGAGGGAGACAGAGGAGGGGGAGAAAAGGACAAAAGGAGAAGAAAAATCTGGAAGCACTGCCATAAAGAAGAGTGAGTCATGTTCATGTGCTTGTGGGAGAATAGCCACTTCCTCTGTAATAAACATACACAAACACCAACAAAATACCGCTTTTCTGCAAGCGTGATGATGAAGTTATTGATAATAAAGACAGCATTAGTAGTCTCAAAGATGATGATGAAGATGTTGATGATGAAGATGGGAGTGAGGACATAGAGAGTGATAATGTTGAAGGAAAAGGATAGTGATGAACACAAAAAGTGGTTACAGTGATGACAGTGATGATCATTTTGGGGGAAATGAGTGTGAGTGGGTGTGTGTGTGGTGGGGGAATCACCAGAGACCTGATACAAACAGAAGTAAACCAAAGGAGCTCACAGTTGCAGAAGGAGAGAGAACGGTTGTGTTTGCCGTTGGTGAAAACGTCAGTGTCTCTGACGGATAAATGATATCACAAAGTCACTTTGTCTCTCTGTGTTTGACTGTTGCTTTGCCTCTGTTTATGTTCTGACTCCCACACAACGACCCACATTAGTTCACTCCAATACTTTCTCCCTTCTGCTTGTCTTATTTCTCCTCTCCTCCCCTTCCCTCCCCTCCTTTCTGGACTTACGTAGCTGCTACATGGCTACGTGGCAAGGCTGTCAGGGCCTCTACTGTGGGTTTACTGCCTGCTGGCCCCCTGCCCAACCGCACTGACACACAAACACATACACACAGACACGCGCGCACACGCACAGCTGTACAGCTGCAGGTGGGAGGGCTCGTTGGCAGATGCACACATCTGCTGGAACCAGCGGCGCTAATGTGAAGCTAACAGCTAATGCAGAACTCCCAGCAGCCTCGGTGGCTCAACACAGAGTTGATTATAAATGGGCTGCCTTCATGAATAGCCAATGAAAAAGCTGACAGGCTTCAAACTTGCCTTGCTTGTCTCTTTAATTTTCCAGACTCATTCAATTTTCTCCTCTCTCTCTCACTTGTATTCTCTCTCTCTCTCTCTCTCACACACACACACACACAGCCTGCTGTCTGTGGTATGAGAGGCAGGACTAATGTTTGTTCTGGAGCAATAACACAATTAGGATTCCACACATTTCTCCCTCCACACACACTCAACCTCCAGCCCTTCTCTCCTCTTCCCTGGTCTCCCCTCTCCCTTTTCTCCTGTTTCCCCCTTTCCCTTCTTCCTTCCACTCTTTCTTCTCAAGAAACCACGGATGGATGTCGATTATAGCATCAAGACAGATATTGATTAGTAACGCCAAATTATTTCTTTATTCCCAAAACAACAGAGCTGTGTCATCTGTGTGTGTGTGTGTGTGTGTGTGTGTGTGTGTGTGTGTGTGTGTGTGTATAGATGTATTCTTGGAACAGTTCTCCTTTTTGGTCGACTGCATTTCCGCTAAGGGTTTGATGTAGGTGATCTTCCATCACACACCAATTAACCTTTCTCTCTCTCACTCAACCACACACACACAGGTGGAAGTACTCTCCCACAGCTCCTGACCTGAGTGTAAAATAGCCATTTCCTCTTTATTTTGTTCACAGAGAAAACTGATGCCTCACTTACCCCTCCCTCTCTTCCTCCCCCCTTTCTCAACTTTTCTCCCCCTCCTCTTGTTTCTCCTTTCCTTTCTTTGAACTCCCTCTACTGTCTCATCACCTTTATTTCTCTGTGACCCTGTTTTATGTTCCATGTGTGTTGAGGGAGTTGTCCTGGTCTTTTGTGTGTTTGTGTGTTATAGTTATGTAACTATAGTCTCTTCCTGGGAATGGGCCGATGCTTCTTTCAGCTTTGCTTTTATATTTTCCCACCCACTCTCTTGGCAACAGCCTATAAGGCAGCTGAGGGTTTTCCATCAGCCAATGGGAGATGGCAGCTGTGTTTTGACAGGAAAGTGGAATTGGAGGAGGGCTGGGTCTTTCCAGGAAGTAGATGGCAATAGAGTCAGATCCTGGAGTCTTTGGCAGAGCTGCTTATTTGGTGTGCTGGAAAAGATTGAATGCTCTGTGTACAGCTCTTCTTCTTTTTTTAGAGTGTGGAAACAAGTTGATCAAAGTTCTGCATGTCCATGTATCAGCGTAGAACTAAAAGAAAAAGGAAAAAAAAAGGGATTTGGCATGGAAATTTCTTTTGCGGTGACTGATGTTAAGATTAAAGCTGGATATTGTGTCTGAGAATTGCTTTTATTCTCAAAAAAAAAAAAAAAANAAAAAAAAAAAAAAAAGGCAGAAGGGGGAAGGGAGAGTGCGAGAGAAAAGGCTGACTTTAAGTCAATGGGTCATCTGTTTCTGGCCTGTGTTCCCTGGAAACTGGGCCTGATGAGAGGAATGGATGGGTGGGTGGATGGATGGGAGGATGACAGGGGAGAAAGGCTTTGCACAGGCTGCTCATTTTCTGTGCGCAGAGCGAGCGCTGAGGGGCGNCTGAGCGTGTCGTTTGCCAGGCTGAGTCCTGACTTGTCGACGCTTCGGCTGCACACAACGATCTGCAGAATGCCTGGCATTTAGAGGAAATGGGAAAGAAGACAGAGGGAAGGAGAGAGAGAGCAAAATGAAAGAGAAAGAATGCAGATCCAAAGAGTCCCATGCCAGCTAATTTTGGATCATTCAAATGCAGAGTGACAGTTCAAGATTTCATCAGACACTGACATCAGGATGAGGAGTGTTTCTGCCTTTCTCAGAACTCACTGTGGAGCTTTCCGAGTTTTCAGAGCTCCTCATCTGACTTGAGTTATGCGCAAAATTCAGGCAACCGACCGCAGTCTAACCTTGGAGACACATTTGCATTCTGCAAAAGTGGAGAAATGCTTCGTTCATGCGGGGAATGTGGGATGTGGTGATGATAAAACTTCCAAAACTGTAGAATTGGTGTGATAAGCAGCATGTAGCTGAGAAGTAGGAGGGTGTTTTTGGAAAAGTGTCCCCGGTTTTAACTGATTTATTCTTTTTTTTGTTTTTTTTTTTTTTTNTTTTTTTTTTTTTTCATCCTGTCCTATGCTTATATACCTAACTGGCCTGATGGTCCAGCTGGCTGTGCTGCAGCCATGACGATCAGAGCTGCAGTCACTGCTGCAGTTATCTTGCGTCTTGTTGAGCTAGAAAATGAATCTTTAACTCATTCATCATAGAATACTCTTAATAATAGTTGCAGCTGAATGTATATTGGCCTGAGTTAAACTTTTAAAGGAGAGAGAAAGTTGTTAGAAGGGAGGTGGGAGCCATAACAGCTGGTTGGTTGAGGCATTTGTTCATCATTAGATGTGGTTTGTCGAAGTGCTGGATCTCATCTGTTTTGGGAAAAATGGTGCCCTAAAGGCTTCAGTTCAGGGAGTTTGGAGAGAAGCTTGTTCATACATGGTTTGAAAGTGTGTGTGTCTGTGTATGTGTGCGCTTGTATGTGTCCATTGCATTCCACTCCACCCGTTTCGAGTTCATCTTTGTGGATGACATATCATTATTGCAATTACAGGGCAAGAAGACTTGAACCATGCACAGGTGCTCACACACACAGAATGGTGCACACATAAAGGTTTTGCACAAATGCATGCACACATGAACACACATACGCAAGCCAAATGCGTGGAGACAAATTGAAAAACAAGATGAAAGCTCTGAATGTTCTTTTAGACAAACTTTCTCTCTCTCTCTCTCTCTCTCTCTCTCTCTCTCTCTCTCTCTCTCTCTNACACACACACACACACACACACACACACACACACACACTGGCTGCATATGTACAGAAAGCTGCTAGCCAACATGGGAACCCTAAGAGGTTCCATCTTTTATAAATCCCCTCTCTGTCTCGTCCAAATGTGTGTGTGTGTGTGTTTTCATGCTCCCTTCAGAATAAGCACAAGCCCAGCATTCCACTTTGCCTTCCTCCCCACCTTTCTTTCTTTCTTCTCTCCTCTCCTTTTTCTCTGCATCCCCCCTCTCGTCTCTCTCTCTCTCTCTCTCTCTCTCTCTCTCTGCTGGTAAAAAGGTACTCCAATCTTTGCGCACGTGTGTGTGTGTGTGTGTGTGTTAGGGAGAGAGAGCGAGAGGGAGAGCAGGTCTCCTCGTAGACTGAATACCTTTTGTAAATGGAGCTGGGGTTGAATGGGAGTGGTGTGGGTGGTAGTTTCCCACCATATTTAGAAGCAACCCCCTTTTCTTCAAACACACACTCACACCAGTGTGTGTGTGTGTGTGTGTGTGTGTGTGTGTGTGGTGTGTAGTAAAGGCCAGCACAGATAAAGTTGTCAGCTGATAACGTGTATAAAAGGAGTTGAATCAATTTCAAACATGTTTGACATATATGTGTTTGTATCCATTTAAATTTCTCTCTCTCTCTCTCTCTCTCTCTCTCTCTCTCTCACTCTGTCTCTCTCTGTATTGAAATGAATAGATCATTCAGTTTTGAGCACTGACACCTGAGAGCATTCCTCACTGCTTAACACACCCAGGATGAGGAAGAGGATACCTATACCCCTCTCTCTCTCTCTCTCTCTCTCTCTCTCTCTCTCTCAATTCTGGCACCAATATGCATTAATTTTTGTGTATTAATACAAAAGCAAAGCAAAAAGACAGTTAACGTGAAGAGCTTCAATAAGTGAAATGAATGACAAAATTGTGACAGAGTCAATCACCTGATTTCCATAACCTTAAAGTGTGTGTTGTCTAAGACTCCCAGAAAGTTTGCATTTCAGCAGTCAGTAAAGGACACTACGCCAAACTCCACCCTGATATTTTGAAAAGCACTACCTTGGTCACAGCCTTTTTTGTGGTAAGAACTACTTAACAAGGAACCAAAATCGTAACCAGATTTGAGTTCCCGATTTCCTGAAAAGCTTCCCGAGTTCCTTGAAAAGTTTATGCAGTGGAAATAGAACTTTGGATTTTTTTTTATTTTTTTATTTTTTTACTGCAGCTGTTTGTGGAGTACACAGTAACTTTCTCACAAAGGAATACACAGAGTTTTTGGGGAGATTAATCTCCCTGGTTTGACTGACATCACTTTGATTTCCAGTGGGAGTCTTGATGTGATTGTGAAAGAAATGCACTGAAATCCTTGTAGACAAAGATGAAAGGATGAGCAAAGCAACCACAGTGCATCTGCAGTTTCACGCGCTTCATGTGTTAAAAAAATTTTTGTTTTTCACACTGTCATTACCATATCAGCTGATAAAAGAATAGCTCAGCAGAAATTGTGTTTTTGATACAATACTGAGATTGGTTTCTCATCCATTTGGCATTTTTCTAATATCTTCAGACCTTTTTCTGAGTCTTTTTGCAAATTTCAACCTGATTTCTGCAGTGTCTTGATAATTACATAAAAGACTGACAAGAGGACAATCATTTTTAAATTTGAGGATGAAGTTGCTCTTATGTCTGCAGCAGTGAACAGTGTGCAGGATGTGAAGGAGCACAGACAAAACATCTTCAGGACAGCTGACTCATTCATTGCCATATTGATAAGTTTATCCAGTGGATTAACGGGGCTGAGCTGTCTGAAGGCTGATGGAACGTCTCCAAACAAAAGCCTGGGAGGATTTTTACTGATTCAAAAGTCTCCAGAAAATCAAGAAGAGCTAGAATAGTGTTATTTTTTGAAGGACTGGCCATTTTGCATGTTTGAGCCTAGTAAATTTAATTTTCATACATGTTACATTACTGACAACCATTTCCCAAAGGATAAAACTGTATTTCAGTTTTCCTGATATTTTGCAAAATTTCTTAATTTTTAGATACTATATTCAACTGATAAACCCACCTTAAAAATCAGTGTTTCGCCTGCTAATAGTTGCACAGTCTTATGAAGTCACGGTCATTTAAATTTTTTGACAAATGCAGGTCTTCTTTTGGGACTATATTCCCTGGTGGAGACATACATTCACTCTGCGCTTTTTATTGTGCTTAAACACTAAAGTTATGAAACTTCTGAAAAAAAAACCTGAATATACAGTATGTCTCTTCTTCGCGATGATGGATTACCTATCCCAAGAACATTTTAAGTATCAACAAGTTGATTTTAAGCGTACCAGAATGAACTGAAAACAATGGCGGTCTGGAAGGTAGGAAAACTTTTTAAAATACACTGTTCCAGTAGTAGTGCTTTGGAGAATGATTGTCAGTAATGTTACCTGTATGAAAATTATTAGGTCAAACATGCATGATTGCCGCTATGGTCCTTTAAAGCAGAGTATATGGTTTCTATGGTAACGTAACTCAGCTTGCGGAGGGTACATTTCAGTGTAATGCTATGGAAAAAATAAATGCTCCTCCACAGCCTGAAGAAGCTTTTCCTGTTACTGTGATCAGAATTGGATGATCACCATTAATTTTGCCATTTTGCACTAGTTTCGCAGACTTGCTGTTTTTAATAAGTTGTTCATTGGCAGGAGAAAGGAATTAAAACTTGGTAAATGTCAGTGCTTAAGTTTCACTTATTTATTATCAGCATAATTTCACTAAATCCAAATATGAAAAATAGTGTCCAAGACAAGACAAATTAGATTCACACAGCAGGTTGTGCCATGGTTTGGCTCCTGGATTTTGTCTTAGGAGGTTGCGCAAATGTGTGTGCGTGTGTGTGTGTATTTGTATTTCTATGGCTGTCTGTGTGATGGAGGGAGACGGAGGTGTGAAGTAGTTGACTGGAAGTAAGTCAGACAGTCTGCTCGGTGGTTGTGAATATCCATTATGCTTCATCACGATGGACTAACTGGAGTCATTGGGTGTGTTTATCTGTGTGTGAATAATGAATGACTGTATGAGTAACGACTGTGGCGTTTTCAGGTCAGAGCTGCTCCTGCAAGGCTTCTCTGCGTACGTGTGTTTTACACCTCAGCGTGTGTTTTACTCTATGCATCTTTTATGTTTGAGCCGTGCTTACACAGGACTTTTTGTCCAGTGACATAGACATATGCACATGCTCCCACACACACACGCACACGCACTCACACAAACATTCATACACACAGACAAGTGGCTGATTGTTTTCTGGATCCATCATGGAATTTTTCAATTTTAACATTTTATCCCTGCTGGGAATCAACACCTTATTCCTCCCACATTCCGCTGGGAACGGAAACCACAGTGTATGTGTGTGTATGTGGTGTGGTGTGGTGTGTGTGTTGAAGCTGTCAACAGCAGCATCCATCTGGTAGTGATTGCATTGCAAAACAAAGGTTACTTTTCACTCATTGACACATGAATGCTGATAAATGCATCAGATCCTGTAGAAAACAGGATTTTTGCAATAAAACGTAGAAAACATCTGTGTTTTTCTTAAATTATGACTCATAATTGAGCCTTACAGGACAAAAATTATGCTTTTGCACTTTGAAATTCTCATTTATTAACAGCTTCAAATTGCAGTTAGCCAATATATCTAATATGGCCAAATATTGCATATTTGTTTTTTTTCTCTTGATGTCTCTTGTGAAGCTTTAAATAATGAAAATCAGTCATATAGTATCATTATTTATCCATTAATCAATGATGTATTCATAGTTTAAAAAAATGAATGAGTTTAACAAATGTCTAAAGGTAAGGAGGAGTTATTTTAGGAGCAAAGCGCTGATGACATGTTTGGTCGGTTCTCCTCCTTTACTCTCTATTTATCATCCAGGCTGATCCTTCATTTACTTCCTCCCTCTCTTCCTCCATCCATCCTCCTCTGTCTCACTCTTCTCTTTTTCCTGGCAGAGTTGAGAGTGGTGTTACCATCTGTCTGTGATGTGTCCTGGATGCAAAGTGTGTGTGTGTGTGTGTGTGTGTGTGTGTGTGTGTGTGTGTGTGTGTGTGCATAAGGTAGGATGGCCAGGCTGAGCTGGAAATGGGGCTCAGAGTTCTAAACAGAAGGAACAAAATTAAGAGATGAGAAAGAGAAGAGGATAGAGTGAGAAAAGCAAATGACATTGAGAGAAGAGAGTGTGCACATGTGTGTGTGTGTGTGAGTGTGAGTGCGCCTGTGTTTATGTTGTAATAGTATGACCCACAGCTGTGGGATCTGTTAACCCTTTCAAAGACCCCGTCAGCGCTAGAATAAGACCAGTTGAAAGACAAGACACACAATGACACACAGCTGTTCGGAAGGACAGTATGTGTATGTGTGTCTGTGCACACACACATACTCACACTACATATGCATTTGTTTCTGTGTTTGCAGCTTTTTTTTTACTTGCTTTATTAAAAGCAAACACGACAACCTTCCTGCACCACAGAAAGATCTCAGGACAACATTGTGATCTAATCTCTGACCCATATATTTTTGTGTGTGTGTGTGTGTGTGTGTAAGCATATGCTAACAGCGACACAGCTTATAGCCATTAGTCAGCAGCTCTTTAGCAGTGATTTCACTCATCAGCATAGAATTGAAACTCTTACGTCATTTGATAATCTGTTTCTGGCAACGAACCAGTGTGAGGTTGCATGCATGTGTATATGTACATGTTTGCATGTGTTGCAAAACACTTGGCCCGGTGTTCTTGGGAGGATATGCATGTGTATCCACAAGTGAGTGTGTGTGTGCGTGTGTATTCCCCCCAGGAAAGAGTGTACGTATTGCTGCTGACATAAATGTATAGGAAGCTTCATATGTGTATGGAGAGTTGTGTGTTTATCTATGTGGTTTATGGTATGTGTGTGTGTGTGTGTGCGTGTGTGTAACTGTTAAGATTCAGGTTAGTAGTTCATTTAAAATCTTGATTAGCACCACTTGCACAACGACACCCATTGGCTACATTTTTTATTTTTTTAAATTCTTGCCTATAGCCATTTTGATGAAGCCGTGTCATTTTCCACTTAAGATAAAAAAGCTTTGGTTGTTTTTTTTTTTTTTCATAGTTACACTTTTTGGTTTTCCGCTATTATTATACGAGCAAAGAAACCATTTCCAGATTTAGCTTTTTGGGTTCCAAAGAGAGCTGACACAATTGACCTCTAGAAGCCCTCAAACGCTCCTCATTCTTGTCGTGTGTTTTCATCTTTACATGGACGATTCATCCTCCTCTAGCAGCAGGTGTGCTCGTCTCTATTCACTTATTAAAAAAAGAAGGCATTGATCCCCATTCCTTTCTCTTTTCTCATTAATCTTCCAAACAGGATATTCACTGTAATCCATCCTGTACTGAAAACTTTTGTGTTACTGGTGAAGATTTTTGAATCGGTCTACTCTTCATACGTGTTTTCCCTTTTTGGTTGACTTGCTATGACTTGTACAAAGCAGACACACCTGTAAAAAACCAAACAATGTGTACTTTTTTGTCAGAGGAAATGACAAAAGTAGTAGGGAAATCTGTTTGTTGGTTGTTTGGTTATTTGTTAGCAGGATTGCTCAAAAAGTTAAAGGGCCAACCAGTGGTTTTGCATGTTTGAGCCCAATAAATGCTGCTGCATACCCGTTACGTTACTGCCAACCATTTTCCAAAGCTGTATTTTGCTAAATCCCCCAATCTTTCAAAATCATAAGCTCAATGAAAAATTCTGGCATATTTATCAAACTATAGAACAATCAATAGCTGCAATTAAAGGCCCATACCATCCATTTTGCATGTTTCAGCCTAATATATTCAATTTTCATACACGTAATGTTACTGACAATCACTTCCCAAAGCATACTACTGGAACAGTGAATTAAAAATGTTTTTTCTACCTTCCAGACTGCCATTGGTTTCAGTTCATTCTGTTAAGCTATTAAAATCAACTTGTTGATACTTGAAACATTCTTGGGATAGGTAATCCATCATCACAAACAAGACATATATTCAGGTTTTTTTCCGAAGTTACGTAATTTTAGTGTTTAAGTGCAATAAAAAGCGCAGAGTGAATGTATGTCTCCACCGGGGGAAAAAAGTCCCAAAAGAAGACCTGCATTTATCGAAAAATTTAAACGACCGTGACTTCATAATTTTGCGTAACTATTAGCNAGACCTGCATTTATCGAAAAATTTAAACGACCGTGACTTCATAATTTTGCGTAACTATTAGCAGGCAAAAAATCGATTTTTAAGTTGGGTGTATTGCTTGAATATTTGAGTTTGAAAGATTAAGAGATTATGCAAAATATCAGGAAAGCTGAAATACGGTTTTATCCTTTGGGAAATGATTGTCAGTGATGTAACATATGAAAATTGAATATATTAGGCTCAAACATGAAAATGGCCTTTATGGTCCTTTAAATCTTGATCTGGCCGTCTAAAATATATGCTTGGACAGGGACACGTTAATGGAATTTCTGTACGCTAATGTGTAGCTGAGAAGATGCTGACTGAGTAGCAATGTATCCTTGAGAGTTATGGCGATAGATCCACAAAAATATTGTGTTTATTATAGCTGTTTTTTTTTCCTCAAGGATTTTTCAGCCTTGTCAGCAGTATGAGCTTAAATGAGTGCTCTTTTAGTTTACACAGCCTTTGTTTTTACAGTGGAAGAGAAATGTGGCTCCTGTGTTAAACTATGCTAACACCCTTTCTCTTTCTTCCTGTACGTTCCCAGGTAGGGCAGTTCAGTGAATTTCTCCATGAATGTACGTCACAATGATGATGACAGACCAGATTCCACTGGACTTGGCTCCGCCCCCCATCCTGAACGGGGAGGTCCCGCTCATGCCTCACATGGTTAACGGTGACGCAGCACAGCAGGTAAACACACACATACACGTCAGTCCTTTTGCATAGAGATATCCACGCAGAAGGAACATGCAAATACATCACCTTTCAACATTCCTGTGTAACCACACACACACATACACCAACACAGATTAACCAGATAATGCCAATGCACATCAAACACTCACACAGGCTTTTCTATTTATTGTTATTCATCACCTGCTTCATGGCTTGTTGCCACAGGTAATGAGCAGCTGCCAAGCTGTTCTGGTTTGTCACGTAAGAGAAACAAAAATAAATGCACACACGCATACACACAGCACCAGTGACAGGGCAGTTTGTTACAGACTGACGAGGTGATTGGCTGCTGATGGATCCCAGGCTTTAGCTGGAATTACTTTGGAAATGGATTAAACTGCTTCTCTGTGAGCGAGTGATGTTATCTGTGCTGCAGAACAAACTGGATCATCATCTTCAAAGCCCCAAACCTCATCCGTGCTCAGCAAAAAGGAAAGGAGGCAATCAGGGCAATTAAAAGCATCGCAGCTAGCTGACCTGGGCTTAGTCCCTTTGTCACAGATAAATAGTTACACCATGTGTGTTTGATAGGTGAGCGATGATGAACGCTTGTTTATGCATGGAGGAGCACGGTGGGAGGGTTTTGGCTGTAACACATGGCACTTAGAGAGATTTTTGGCTGAAACACGCAGCAGTTAGGGAGCCCTTTTTATTGTAGCACCCTGCAGTTTAAACTCGGTTCCCACTCTAGAATCAGAGATCTAGACCAATGATTATATAGATTTGACTCTGTGAGTGTGTGTGTTCATTTCTGCGTGTTTGTTTTTGTTTGTTTCTTGGTGTGTCTCGCGCCGTGTGTGTCTGACTTTGCCCTTTCTGCGTCTGAGTGGGCGCACACGAATGTTGAGTCTGTTTGTATCTTGCTTGTCTTTCAGCTTTCCTGTCTCTCTGTCTACCTGCCCACGCCTTGCTGTTTGTGTGTTTATCTTTGTCTGTAGACACCTTGTGTCATGTGACCTATCATGTGATCGATGCTATGGTCAGCTGAAATACTTGTTTGTGATTGGTGAGCAGATCAGGACACCTCAAACGTAGTTCTGGTCAATAGTTTAACCACTGATTTAACTCCATGGTGAACCTAACCTCAACCATGGATTAAACAAAAGAAAACAAAAACTTAAAAATGGATGATCAGTTAAACACAATCTCTGTTTTTTTTTGTTTGTTTTTTCTTTTCAGAATTTGATAGTATAAGCATGTATAAATATAAACATAATACACTCCAAGGTGTTCCAATATAAGAAAGTATTGAACACGGTGATGCCATGACATAATTTTTTCATTATCACGAGTTCATTATTGCCTACATAAGATCAACACACACACCACACACACGCCCCTATACGCAGTCACTTAATCATATACTCACTCCCACATGGTTTGTGATATGGGGGTTTTCTCAGACTGGGAAACATGGGTCGCCCTGTACTATGCTGCGGTTCCCATAGAAACAGCAGCCGCTGCAGCAGACAGAGCAGGAAGTGTGTGTGTGTGTGTGTGTGTGTGTGTCTGAGGGAGAGGAGCAGGTTAGTGCTGAGATGGGAGAGCATGCAGCCACTGTAGGAGGAATGCAGGATATGAGGATTTTACGGCGGCACCTGTAGATCACAGACAGTGTCGTACTGGTGTGTGCATGCATGTGTGTGTGAGTACGTGTGTGTCAGCGTGTGTGTGCGCAATGGAGGGTCACCTGTTTCATGTGTACAGCCACGTGTACAGTCTCAACAATCTGTATGCGGAGAACATGACGGTAAGGAGCATGTACACTTGCATCAGACACATTCAGCAGAAAACCAAAACAGCAGAACGTGTTTTTGGCGTCATTGTGCATGCTCACCTGTCCATACTTAGGACAGATGCATCACTTTACATGCATAATAAACGTGTTAATGTTTTGCATTCTGCTCTCATTGTCTCCTGTCAGTAGTGGCGAAGCTCAGATCGGGTGTGTTACTCAGCTGTTGCAGCACCGTTAGCTTATCTAACACCTTATTGAACTCTCTGTGTCTGCCCTGCCCTGGGATCCATCAGTTATTGTGTGTCATATCACATTTGCAAGCAAAAGAGAGTGTGTATCCTGATCTCAGAGAGTCGACAATGTGTCCGTGATGATGGCATTACGTGTGACACATTATTTCTTTCCCCTAATACCATGTTTGTTTTTCATCACATAATCTGTTCTGCACTTCCTGAGGATATCTAATTTTGTGTGTGTGTGTGTGTGTGTGTGTGTGTGTGTGTGTGTGTGTGTGTTCGTTCGGGTGTGTCGGTGAAGGTGATCCTGGTGCAGGTGAACCCGGGGGAGACATTCACCATCCGGGCAGAGGACGGCTCTCTGCAGTGCATCCAGGGTCAGTGCCATGATTTTATTGTATTATCATACTAACGTGTGGCCTGATGGCTGCTCTGATCAGTGTTGCTGTGTTTCCTGTCACTGAAAGTTCTTTCTGGTAGCTTCCATAGAAGTGAGTGTGAAAATGCATAAAGAAATAAATACGTAATATAAATAAATTCACCTTTTTTTTTTTACTTTTGAAGAAAGTCGATCAAAAAAAGGTTTTGTAATTACAAATCATGTCTTTCTTCACCAATTCCATGAATGGAGGATTTGTTATAGCCAAACTACATAACCTTATTAAAGGACCATCCTGGCAATTTTGCATGTTTGAGCCTAATATATTCAGTTTTCATATACGTAACGTTACTGCCAATCATTTTCCAAAGCATACTACTGGAATGGTGAATTAAATTTTTTTTCTATCTTCCAGACCACCATTGGTTTCAGTTCATTCTGGTATGCTATTAAAATCAACCTTTTGACACTTGAAACATTCTTGGGATAGGTAATCCATCATCGCGAACAAGACGTGTATTCAGGTTTTTNGACACTTGAAACATTCTTGGGATAGGTAATCCATCATCGCGAACAAGACGTGTATTCAGGTTTTTTTCAAAGTAACGTAATTTTAGTGTTTAAGCACTGTTAAAAAGCGCGGAGTGAATGTATGTCTCCACTGGGGAATATAGTCCCAAAAGAAGACCTGTGTTTATTGAAAAATTTAAATAGTCGTGACTTCATAAGGGTACGTAACTATTAGCAGGAGAAACATCAATTTTTAAGGTGGGTGTATCGCTTGAATATTTGATTTTGAAAGATTAAGAGATTTTGCTAATATCAGGAAAGCTGAAATATGGTTTTATCCTTTGGGAAATGGTTGTCAGTAACGTAACATGTATGAAAATTGAATATATTGGGCTCAAACATGCAAAATGGCCAGTATGGTCCTTTAACAATCATATATACCTTACATTCTTAGATAATTTTCCAAAGATTTAAAATGTGTTTAACCTCTAGGAAGCCATTGGTTTTCATTCATTTCTGTGAATTATGAAAATCAACTTGCATAGACTTGAAAAATGCTGCCCATGCAACGTTATATTTTTTATCAAAGTCATTATTGTTGTGTGATAATGTAGTTGAAAGCATGGATTCATGGAAATGTACTGTATTGCTGCCAGAGGAAGTTATTTTGCTAAATAACGATGGCTGAACAACTGAGTGGCCCATATGGTTTTCACAGTACTTCCATACAAGCAAGTAGGGTCAGCCACACTTAGCTTAGCCCAAGAAGATGTAATGCAGTTTTTTTGATTGATTAATCAATTATATATCTGCCGTCTACTTGGGAAGAGTAGGGTTTACCGACATATGCAGGTGCAGAAGATCTTGAGGTTAGGACAGGAAATAGTGTTTCCATAATCAGATCAGCAGTTCTCTCTCAACCTCACTTTTTTTTTTTCAGTCATTTGTCCTCACTCTATGAAGAGAACTGAAAGTGGAACACCTCATTATGCCCATTTATACCTGTTTATAACCAAGTGGAGATCACAACAGTAGACAGAATTCCTGTGAACAACCCCTCCCTTCTCCTGAAACAAAAATGTGTTTCCTTTTTCTGATTTATATGATTAATCCCATTGAGATTACCAAAATAGTAATTCATGCACACACACATACACCCTCTAGGCTTTTCGCCCCACCTTCCAGTGTGGGCTTTCTAAAAAGATATGAACAAGGTTGCCTCCCAGCGAGGTCTACGATCAAGCCAGTTGGGTTGGATAAAGCATTTATTTGTATATCCCAATATTACATACAATGTCTCAAAGGGCTTTACAAGCCCACACGTCATTGCTTCCTCACCCATCCCAAGTTCTTTAAGAAGACAAGGAAAAAATTCCCTTAAAAAAAACCTTATCATACAAAAAAAAAAAAAACTAGGAAAAAACTTATGATATTCTACTATCATTATTCTTTCCCACTTTGACAATATAAATTGTGAAATCAGTGCTTTTTATTCACACGTGAGAGTTTTCCAGCAGCACTTGAATGCACCAAAGCAAATGCATTTATACTTCAGTCCGTATGCTTTCCTCTGCATTTCCACACAATAATAAGGTAACATTTAAAACCAGATGAGGATCTCTGTGATGGCTTTGGAATCCTGATGTTTAATGGACTATAAAATGCAAAAACACCTGTATGATCTTCATTTAATTTTTCAAAGAGAGCAGTAAAAAAACACAAACAAACAAAAAAAAAAAAACCNAAAAAAAAAAAAAACCGCAGAGTACGCACAGGGGAAAGGAAGCAAGGGGAAAAAAATGTTTTTCCTTCCACATCTTCAAAATGGCTGGTTGAAAGTGTAGCCTACTCAGGGACAGATTGGGACAGAGAGGGCAGCCGTAGTCTCGCTTTCTGCCTATATCAGATATCAGTTCATGAAAAGGCTGGAAATGTAAGCCACTTAAAGACTCTTAAAGACGGAAGGAGGTGGCCAAAAGACGGGAATTCCCCCATCTCTTGTGCATGCCTGTCTCACTTTGATGACATCAGCAGTGTAAGCCGTAACTCAGGCACTTTGAAGGGAGCTTTGTTTCTTTTGCAATCCGTCTCGCTCTTCCTCTCTCGCTGTTTCTTAGCCTCTGTGATGAAGGTTTCTTTGAGAGAGTGCTGTTCAGTCTCGGATACTGCCCCCCTTTCCTCCAAACACCACCACCCACCACCCCATCCCCTCCATTGTAACTAATTACACCCCACCTCCTTTTCTCCGCCCGCCCCGTAATTCAATTTTTCCCTGAAATCAGAGCGATCGCCCCCAGCCAACCTTAGAGGGGCAGATAATGCCTGATTGATAGATGGAAGGATGGATGAATGGATGGATGCATAGATGGGCAGATACAGTTGATGGCTAAATTTATAGATAGATGGATCAATGACTGGCTAATTGAATGAATGGATGGATGGATGGATAAGACAGACGAGTGAATGGTAGGTTTAATGGGGGGAATAAAAAGATAGACAGGATAGTGGACGCTGATTTGCACAGTATTGACACTGGTTGAGTTGGTGCATTTGTGTGGGTGAACGTGCACACACACGTACAAATTAAGCCTCACAGAGACAGTGCGTGTGTGTGTGTGCTTTTCTGGTGTAGCTGCCTTTAACTACAGTTGAAGACAGTTAATTGGCTGGGTGGCTGGGGGCTTAGGGTCATGTTTGAATGCGCATATTATTAATGTGGAGGGCCACACACACTCAGAAAATCTTACTCTCTCTCTCTCTCTCTCTCTCTCTCTCTCTGTCTCTCAGGAGGAGGTCACTGGGTTTAATAAGAGGTGGAGTGTGGCAGTGTGTTTTGAAGGCGAACCGAGTTGCTCTTTAGACAGAGCCTCGGTGTGATTACTGAGACCTCAGAGCTCCGTGTTTGCGCTTGCTTGTGTACTTGTGTGCTCATGTGTGCTCATGCGCCTGCGTGTGTGTTTGCTCCCCAGTGTACTTATGTGCAAGTGTATGTGACAGAGAGCGAGATTACAGAGACCTCAGGGCACAACCAGGATACAACTTTTATATAAAGTAACCTCTGTTTAGCTGCTGTACTGTGGTGCATGCACACAACCATACGCACACGCACACACACACACATGCACACGCACACACAGTCTGTATGCCAAGACTGACCCAGCCTCGAGATGTCGACACAGCAGCCAAAAGAGATTCTTTCGTATGGACTTTCAGCCTCCCTTCCTCTCCCTCCTTCTCTTCCTCCCTCCTTCACTCCCTTTCATCTTCTCTCCGTCCTTCCTGCTCTCTATCTTCCTCCTCTCTCCCTCCTTCCTCTCCTCTTCTTTCCCTCTTTACCCAAAAAGCGAACCTGGAGCAGCAAAGAGACTATTGTATTTGCGGAGGTTGAAGTTGAGTGCTGCTTTTTAGCCTCCATGCAGCCTAAATGCTGTTGGCAGAATTTTATTCTTGCTTCTTTTATTTGGACTGAAAGTTTACATGGAAGTTTTTATTATGTCCAGCAAATTCCATAACCTCAGGGCCAATGAAATCCCTTCAATAACTGCACTTACAAATAATTCATGGTTGTTACGAATCAAAGTTGATCATGGAGAAAATAAAATGTTCTCAGCTCATTTTAGATTAGCTCTAGTTCTGTCAGCTATGAGCTTTACCTGTTTGACTTTCCTGTCCTCCGTTTAACGGTTCTTTACCCCTCACTACATCTACATCTCCATCTGTCTCTTTCTGTCTCTGTGTATGTGTGTGTGTGTGTTCTGTTCTTTCCCTCTGTCTTTCTTTATCTGTGCATTTTACAACTTTTGGCAGCAGCGTTAGTAAGTTATTGTATCTCAGAAGCCTTTGCTGTACCAGTCTGCTAATTAGCATGTCCTGTGTGTTTGTGTGTGTTGTGTGTGTGTGCGCGTGTCTGCATGTCTCCGTCCCCTGTTTAAACAGACTGACCTCTCAGTGCTCCGGGGGTCAGCTTCAAATGACCTCGAACTCCCCCCCCCCCCC
>VXCM01000957.1:159552-167052 GCA_014773175.1 Lucifuga dentata
CCCCACCCCCCACTAAGACCATTCCCCCTGAGCTTTCCCACACTCACATCAAAGGGCCAAGACTCTAGAGGGTGTGTTAGGGCACCCTGCTCTGGAATGTGAGTGTGTTAATATGTGTGTTGATGTGTGTGTACGTGCATGTGTGTGTGTGTTTGTTTTACAAGGCTGTGTTGGTTTACTGTGTTGTTTGCTCTTTGTTGGACTTTTATTAGGGATGATGAGGCCAGGGGGTGAAGAAGAGGAAGCTGTGCCCTGGCAGGGAGGATGTGACTTCACGAGGCTTGGCNTTGGCTAACAGCGACCGCTGTTAGCCAAGCCTCTGGTTTAGCTCGACATCAATCAGAGATCCATTGATTTGCTTGATTTTTACGCACCTTCTCCAAAAAAGCCCTGATTCCTTTGACTCTCTTCTCCAAAAAAATTCATTAGATGTTTAGATGGCGGGTCAGTGGTTAAATTGTTGCATCACTGCAAATATGTCCTGGATTTGAACCTGGCAAGCCTTTCGGTGTGGAATTTGCTGTTATTATTATTGTCTCCTGTCTGTGTGTGTGTGTGTGTGTGTGTGTGTGTGTGTGTGAGAGAGAGAGAGAGAGACTGAGCATTCCTGTGGAGATTAGAGAGAACCTTGCTACAATCAGACTTCAAGGTCTAATTCTGGAATTCAATCAAAAAGATAGCAAGAACAATAGAAATCATTCTCTACACAGGCTATTCTGTGATGGGTAATTATCATCATAAAAATATTTTGATCGCTAAAGCTATGACAGATTTTGGTCCAGCCGTAGTCAAAGGTGAACTCTTTTTGCATGTTTTTCCTGCTCAGCCTGACCTCTGTTGTACATAGAGCAAGTCCATTCTCAAAACATGGGGCTGCACGAACTGCAGTGCATTATGGGAAATATAGTCATATCTTTTGCTACAGAACCAGCGGTTCTCATGCTGTGTTTGTTGTACCTCAGAACTGAGAGTAACTTGGAATTATGTCATTTACAGCCACAGCTAAAGTGAGAGACAACATGGATGCCTCCATGAAAGCTTTTTTTTTTTGCTGTCACACCAAAAGAAGCTACATTTTAACATTTATGAGCTATTTGCTGCATGCTGACTGACTTCAAGAAAATACTTATAAATGTTAATTTATGAATAGAAAAATTACTGTTTATGGCATATATTGAAATGACTTCAATCTGAACTCGGGGTTGGGAAAGTTTGACTAACTTTCCGAGGCAGAATTCTGACTTGAGGCGCACATTTTCTTTGGTTTTTCCTGGTCAGAAGTTGGAAATTCCGAGTTCCAAGTTTTAAACGAACACAGCATCAGTCCTGGTTCTGAAGTACCACACTACTACATCTTTTACATTGCCACACCTGATTGGCTAAATCAGTCAATCAAGATCTGGGAGGCATCAGCTCTTGATCATGGTTTAGCTTACCAGGTGTGGGTAGAGCAGGGAGAGATGGAAAATGTGCAGCGTTGTGGTACATGAGGACCAGGATTGAGAACCTTTACTCTAGTGATGGTTATGAGTGATGCCTTTGTGACCTCAGTAATATGCGGTCTCTGCACCAGCTGTGTGTGTGTGTGTCATCTGGACAGAACAAAGTGTGCATCATGTCAAGGTCTGTTTCATGTTTTTATCAGGAGATGCGAGCTGTTTCTGTTCCTTCTCTCTTTCTGTCCTGTTTCTCTCTCTGCTTGTGCTTTTCCTTCCTCCCTACATATTTCTATCCATTTCTCCCTGCCTCTATTGCATGCTGCAGTTTTCATTCTCCAGCCTCCTGCCGAAGTGTGCACTTCTACACTCTGGACCCTTTGATGTAAATGGAAATAGCTGGTTGAGAGAAATATGGTGGTAAGTCTCGCGGCCTGTGTTTACACCAAGCCAGATGGCTCTAAACAAGCTGGGGGATAAGACACAAATATACTTTTCTCAGAAGGGCTTAATTTGGATTGCTGTTTCTGATGATCCTGTTGCCTTTTGTAACAGAAGGTAGTTGTTTGAGGAACGTTTTGGAATCCAAATCTTGCCAGTATGGGACAGTGGGACATTTAAACACAGCAGGATTCACTGCTTTCTGTGCAAATGGAAACCGGCTGGCTAATGCTAATGTTCTAGTTGATTTGCATTATGTTTACTGCACTGAAGTGTGCAACGTGTTACAGGTATTATGTGTTATAATCCATGTTTGTGTCAAATAAGAGGGATAGATTTATTTCCTCAAAGTGTCATTATTTGTGCTTGTGGGTCTGTGGGTGTAACTTAGACAAATAAATGAGTAATGCTATTGTTTTGGCACTTTCTTTTAGCTCCATGCTTAATGAATCCCTTAGCCTATTGATGTATATTGGGTACTTCAGCGTTTTTAAGGCTACATTTGCACTCCAGGTTTTGATGCCAAATTCCAAATTATTATTATTATTTTTGTTTTTTGCTGAAATCTGATGTTCTTGACACCATTTAAAAAAAAAAAAAAAAAAAAAAAAAAAAAAGGTCTATATTTGTAATCTGTGGTCACGTTTTACACCTGAAACAACCTGCATGTGGGCGACATAGTGGCTTAGTGGTTAGCACTAACCGTGAAAAGAAGAAGGTCCCAGGTTCGAGTCTGACCAGGTCCTTTCTGTGTGGAGTTTGCATGTTCTCCCCGTGTCTGTGTGAGTTCCCTCTGGGTGCTCCAGCTTCCTCCCACCTCCAAAGACATGCAGGTCAGGTGAATTGGAAACTCTAAATTGCCCATAGGTGTGAATGAGTTTGTCTGTCTCTATGTGTCAGCCCTGCAATAGACTGGCGACCTGTCCAGGGTGTACCCCACCTCTCGCCCAATGACTGCTGAATAGGCTCCAGCCCCCCCATGACCCTTAACAGGACAAATGGGTGTAGAAAATAGATGGATGGATGGATGGATGGACGGACAACCTGCATGTGCACAAAGGGTTAGTTTCAGTGATACAAAATGCAGTAAAGGACATTTAAAGCCTTGCTCTCGCATGATGATCAAAATTCAAAATGGATTATGCCCTGTAATTGATCGTGCACGAACTCCTCACCCACAGACTTAACATGCATGCAGCTTCTTTATTGGTGCATTAACCTGAGCCTTCACGCTCCATTTCATATGCAGATTAAGTAGAAGATTGTTGTATTTTGTGGTACGAATTTGGCTTTATGCCTCATGTTATGACAACTAATTTAAAATGCGGAAACACATTTGTATTAATTTGTCTCTTGACTTGATACGTTATCATTATATGTGTACTTCAAAATAAATATTTTGATCTGTATTCCCCTCCAAAAAAGTGTCAGATTTTATGACATGAGTTAAAATGATCTGTGTGTTTAGATGATGCAGTGGCAGCTATCCGATATGGATCTAGGAATATTTTTTTTTTTACTTTCATATGTTCACAATGCATACTGAATCTGATATGTCCCACGTGAGAAAAAAATTGAATTTGATCACTTTTAAATTTGGCATGATGTGCAGAGTTTGTGCACGTGTAGCCTTTCCAGATATATTTATATTCACTTTTACATCCTCAAAGTTTTACTAGATTGTTTTGTCATACCTCTTATATAGAAATTTTCAAAAATATCCTCTTGCTGTACCACATTTAATCTGAAATTTAATATCTTCAACCCCCATACCACCTTAACCAGTGCTATTATTTTGTCTGTCAGACCAGGAAACTGCTTCAAAAATGTATTCCTAAAATATGGAGGCAGTGAAGCGTCTGTCTAGTCTTGTGAAGAACCGACTCCCCACTGACTATCAGCACTTTTCCTCCTTTCTTTCTCTTCAGAATTGCTTCACATTCATGGCTGTTGAGTTTGTATTTTTAGAACATGCTTTGTATTGTGCAGGGGAAAAGGCCATGAGATGGGTGTGGAGACATATGGTTGAGATGGAATGCATAATATAAAAATCCACTGCATAAGCGAGGATGTGTGTGTGATGTGACTCTGGGTTCATTCAGGCGTCAGTATATGTGTGTGTATGTAGATTTAGTCGCCATGGAGGTCACGACTCAGGTGGAAAGGAAACCTGTCCCCTTTGCAGAGAAAGTTTAAAGTTTTTATGATCTAAAGGCTGACTGTAAAAATGACTCTGGAGGTGTGTTTACTGTGCATGTGTGTATATGCGTGTGTGTGTGTGTATGCGTGCGTGCGCTCATTTCTTGTAATGTCCCATTGGGTTTGGAAAACTGGTCACCATGGAAACGGACTAGCACTCCAGGTGGTGTGTAATGGAATGTGCTCCCTTTGGGTGTGTGTGTGTGTGTGTGTGTGTGTGTGTGTGTGTGTGTGTGTGTGTGTGTGTGTGTGTGGCATTGAGCATACCTGCTTTCTTCTTTTCCAGTATTTTCCACTCAAAAGTACTTTGGGTGCATTGTAAGAAACAAAAAAGACAGAGAGGATTGGCACAGGGTAATTAAGAGCCTGAGTGTAGTGTGTGTGCGTGCGTGAGTGAGTGAATGTGTCTGTGTGTGTGTGATTGCTGTTGTATGCCCTGCCCAATGCTCTCATGTAAACTCAATGCCCTCACACAGTAGCATGAACAGACAGAAGAGGGAAGGAAAGAAGGAAGGAATGGAGTGGGAATGAAACGATAGAGTGAGAGAAAGTAGAGAGAGAGAGAGGGAGAAAGAGAGAGGGAGAGGGAGAGGGGGAGAGGGGGAGAGAGAATCAGACGCTGCATGTCTGGTTGTGTCTGCTGCCATGCATTCCGGGTGAGGCCACTTCCTCTGTGTGATGACCCCAGCCACCCCTGCACTGTTGACTTGGTCTGGTCTGCCAGCACAGTTGGGACTGTCCCACTTAGGCCAACACAGGGGTGGGAGGGGTCAGGGGGGAGAAGAGAGTGGGCAAAACTCTAGAGAATACTGTGTCTGTCTTCATATGTTCGACTGTGTGAAAGTGTGTTTGTGAGAGAGGGGAGCAGCTGTGTATTTGTGCTTTCAGAATTTTCCAGAGAGAGAGAAAGAGAGAGCTTTTCCAGGGATGAAATTCTTGGCTCCCTTGAAGCTCAGGGTACAGCTGGAGCACTCCTCCCTCCCTCCACCTTCCTTCTCTCCTTCTTTCCCAATCTTTCTGACCTCCTTTACTTCCTCCCTTGCTTCCCTCTCTCTCTCTCTCTCTCTCTCTCTCTCTCTCTCTCTCTCTGCTTGTGTCTTGTTTTCATTCCATCATCCATGATTTCTTGGATCTTGTCTGTTTCACCCTCAAGACTCCAAAATGACTTGTGATAATTGCCATGCTGTTTGTTAAGTTAAATTTAATTAAATTTCATTACAGCACATTTAATAACTCAAGGGCTCTTATGGTGTAACAGCAAGTAATGATGGGATACGTCAGAGAAAATAAGGATTTAAATTGGACTCGAGCAAACGTGCCTGGTTGACTTTTTCCTCTTGCGGAGCTGTATAGATTACACGTGCTTGTTTACATCATGTGTGTTTAAAGTTCACAGGAAAGTCCTTTTTTTGCTGTGATCTGATTGGATGGGTGGACATGGGTGTCAGTCAAGGGTGGGCCTCAGCAGGAGCAGGGAGGTCAAGGATAGATAGGAAAGACTGGTCAAGAAGGGGTGTGTGTATGTGTAGATGGTTAAAAAGAGAAGATGGTTTGGCCTTGATACCTCTCTCTCTCTCTTTCTCTCTCTCTCTCTCATATACATATACAGACATACACACTTGGGACATAACACAAACACTCATGCAAACACTTGCACATACACATACACACGCACAGTGGAATTCACAGTTGAGTGGGGGAAAGTCCCTGTTAATCTAGGACTAGAACTTCCAGTCTCTCTTTCCACGGATGTTCACACGCCTTCTCTTCTCTTTTCTTCTCTTCTCTTCCTCTCATTTTTTTTTTTTTTTTTTTTGTGCTGGACACAAGCTCAGTGCTGTTCAGACTGTGACTCACACACCAAGAATGCCCCACATTAACATGTGGAGAGATAGAGGGAGGAAAGGAGGGCAGGAAGGGAGAGGAGAAGAGAGGGAGAGGAGTAGCAGGTTGTGCACAGAGGGAAAAAATGAGTAAAAACAGTGTTGTTCCTTTAACGGGTCAAGGTTTGAGAATCTGTTGAGTCTTGAGGATTCAAAGTAGTGAGAAAAAGAGAGGAGAGAGAGGGAGAAAGACAGAGAGCAGGAAATGATTATTAGACACTGTTTACACACCAACAGCTGTTGCATTTCTCTCTCTCTATCCCTCTCTCTCTCTCTCTATCTCTCTCTCAACATGTAGAGTTGATTAGGGAATGGATACAATGAGTCATCAGTGTCTGGACTGTGTTCATGTACGTGCATGCACATGCGCATGCCTCTGTGTGCATGTATGCATGCATGTGTGTGCGCCTGTGTGTGTGCGCCTGTGTGTGTGCGTGTGATCGTGAGAGTGATAATTGAACTATAACACTCCTTGCTGTGTGAGCTGCATGGTTACCTATCCCTTAAAAATATTGTATATGTGCTGGCGCTAGAATCGCATCATGTAATTACATTGGATTAAAGCTGGCTAGTGTGTGTGTGTGTGTGTGTGTGTGTGTGTGTGTGTGTGTGTGTGTGTAAAGTTTATGTCTGTGTTTTTGTGTCCCACTCTGTCGTCTGTATGCCGTTACCACTTTCTGCCATTGTAAACTATTAAAATGTCAGTATGTTCCACCAGTGTGTGACCAGATGTGTGTTCATGTCAGGATGACTGTTTAAAAATCTGTACACGTGTGCAGGTGTATGCACATAATTTGCCAAGGTAGAGATTAGATTGAATTACACTTTGTCAGACACTTTGTCAGACACTTCGTCAGATTTTTTTTTTACCATCAGAGTCTGCAGGTTTTGGAAATAGTTTTTCTTGGTGAACATGTGTGTGCATGCGTGTGGGTACGTATGCGTGTCATTGTGGAGGTGTGTTTGTAGGATCTTGAGAACAAAGCACGGCTGGGCTGACTGTCCCTCCAGACGTTACGTTGCTCTCCTCTGGAACAGACCCAGCATAAGAAGTAGGTCGGCCCTCAGCGCCCCTCCTCTGGGTGGGGGAGAAGCGGGGAAAAGCCTGGGCAGGGTGGAGGTGTGGGCTGGCACCCAGGCTAAACACTGAACACTAAACAGATCTGGGCTTGTATGTTTACAGACCACTGATGCAGCAATCACGACATGGATGAATTTAAAAAATACTGCTAGATGATAACATCATATTCTATGAAATTCTATCCCTGGAATAAATTGAGAAGATTTGTTCCTAAATGAGACAGAAAACAGTCATTTAGGCAAAAATTGTCACGTACTTTTTACATAATGACAGAATCCAATTACGCCAAAAGACAGAGCTTCTGTAGGGTGTCATAGAAATAATGATAATGTTATTTTTTTCCTAAATGGTTGCATCATATTTTGGAATAATGCCCTCTATTTATAATCAAGTCATTTTTGTAAAATATGAAAAAGATGAGTGTTTGATTTGTAATAACTTGCACATGTTTTGTGCTGCT
>VXCM01000957.1:169858-182542 GCA_014773175.1 Lucifuga dentata
CCCCAACACACACACACACACACACACACACACACACACACACACGCTCCCTTTCCCAAGAGGGTCTGTGTTTCCTTTCAATGTGGTGACCACATGTGCAACTTTGAAATGAAGAGAAAGAAAGTGTTGCAGTCTTTTCTAGAAGTTTTCTAAAAACAAGTCAGCTGATGCTGCTTAGTGATCACAGACAGAACACACACAATACGCTGGATACATTTTGGTGTGTGTGTGCCTTGATATGAATTAGTGTGTATATAACATAGCGCATTATTGAGGATGTAAGTATTGTAAGTATTGTGTGTGTGTGTGTGTGTGTGTGTTGTAGTTTGGGGCCCAATTGCAGCTGTCTTTGACAGCTGTATCATGAGAAACATCTGATGAAATGTTGCATCATCTCCTCTTTGTGTGTGTGTGTGTGTGTGTGTGTGTGTGTGTGTGTGTGTGTGTGTGTGGTATGTACATATGGGCAGCTGGACAACATCACAAGAGAGAAAATGTAAAGAGTTGACCTAACCTTAAGACATCGTTGTGATTGTCAGAGAGAGAGAGAGAGAGAGAGAGAGAGTGTGGTATAGACACAGGATGTTTATCATGGACATGTGTGTGTATATGTCTTTTGTAAATCTTGTGAGGCAAAAGCTAAAGTTTAAAACAGTGCGTGTGTCTTTAAATTAGCTTTTAATTTGACAAAATCATCTCTGTATCAGTGCTGCACTTCCTTTCTCTTTCTTACATGTAATAAAAATGTAGTAATTTTCATTTAGGGTCTCAAACCTGTGTGCATATGTGTATGTGTGTATGTCCGACCACCAGACCACACACTCCAGATTTGCTTCAGTCATCCTCATGAAAAGAAGATTGTTGTTTGTGTTATTATATTGAGTTTCCTTTGTCCATTGTGGAGATATTGTATTTTGTAGATGATGAGATCTCTCTCTCTCTCTCTCTCTTTCTCTCTCTCTCTCTCTCTCTCTCTCTCTCTCTGTCTCTCTCTCTCTCTCCCTCTCTCTCTCTGCAAGCCAACCAGGAAGTTTACTCCACTATATGTTCCCGACTGTTAATCTTTTCTAATAGACTTTATTAGTTTACACAAAAAAAAAAGCTTTGTAGCATCCAGGTCATCTGATTCAATCACATTTTATTCTAAGAGATATTCTACCTTGTTATTACTTTAGTAGAAATAAAAAAAAAGAAGTGACCGCTGACAGGTGGCATTCAATTTTACATCATGACACTGTTGGATTTCACAGTGGGTTGCTCTTCTTCCTCCACAATAAGAGCTTAAGGTCTAACGCAGACGCTATGTGGATGTGGATGCAATCAGCACTGAAACTGACGTCAGCTTGTTAACCGTCTAAACCCCGCCCCCCCAAACACAAAATCAAACCTGGTGGAAATACAAGCAGTTTGCGTTTCAGTTACCCACAACAAAACATGGTGGCATGAAAAGAGAGTCGTTGCTGATTAACAAAGAAGAAGAATTGCTGTTGCTTGCATTAGCTGCAAGATGAAAAAGCTTATCGCCATGGTTTTTTTGTTCCTCTGTCACTTCCTCCGTGCCTACTTCCTCTTCCTCCACACCCCTTCTCTTGACCATTCGTTAATGAATTTTTTATTTAACCTTTATTTATGCAGGGTCAGGTCACTGAGCATCGAATGCTCTTTTGCAGGAACGCACTGCTCTCTCTCTCTCACACACACACACACACACAAACACCTGGAAGCTGCCGGGTACAACCACAGACATCTCTGCTGCCACTGAGCAGCTCCACTGGGGTTTAGGTGCCTTGCTCAAGGGCACCTCAGTGGTGATAATGCTCATATCTCTCCAACCCTGATTTCTCCTGCCTGTTCAGGGATTGCACCGGTGACCCTTCAGTTCGCTGGTTCAATTCCTGAACTGGCAGGAGCTCGCTTCTCTGCCCCACAAGGTGAAGGTGCATTTATATGACATAAATGCACCTTCACATGTTGTTTTAAAAAACTGAAAATGTGCCCTCAAAAGAAGCCTCTGCAGTTGGCTATAATTTATTATTATTATTTTTTTAAATTTATTTTTGTTTTCGAGGGGGTCCCGACATACATCACAAACATTACATAGCCTGTACGTGTTTTTATGATGGTGGGAGAAACCGGAGCACCCGGAGGAAACTCACGCAAGCGTGGGGAGAACATGCAAACTCCACACAGAAAGGCCCCGCTATGGCCAGCAATTGAATCCAGGACCTTCTTGCTATGAGGCAATAGTGCAAACCACTGCATCACCGTACCATAATTTATAGCCCCCCCTCCTTTGTGCCCACACCATGTTAAGCATAAACTAGGCCTATTATTATTATTGGTCGTGTATGTATTCAGTGTTATCATCTTTTATTTTTTTCTTTCACTTAAAAACAAATGCATATGGATGATGTTTGGGGGGNCGTGGCAATAAGCAACATCCACTTGGTGATAAGAATCCCTGTGGTTTATGGGAAATTTTGTCCCAGATTTAGTCCTAATTTTAAGCAACACTGGCGCCAATCAAATAATTTGCGGGAGACCCATTGACTTGTTTATAGCGACCAAGTCGAAACACGCGGAATCCCCCTTTAGCTGCAGCTCAGGTATGTGCGATGATGTCATTCCACATGGAGGAAATGACTTCATACATGATCCCTGACCCAACCTCCCCGGCAGTCGGAAGTGGAAGGAGCAACATGTGGGAGGAGGAGGGANGGAGGGGGTGGGGGGCGTGGTTAGCAGTGTTGTCTGGATTCCAGCAGGATTAAGGAGAGGAAGTTGTGACTCTATTTGTGGTGCTTAAAGGGCAAAGCTGTAGGCTAGACCACAGAGTGACGTTATCAGAATGTGGATCGTGCACCACCACACTCGCTTGTATATACAGTACATGCACACATACTCACACACATTAAAAAAAAAAAAAAANTAAAAAAAAAAAAAACACTTGTGCATGCACACACACACACACACATGTACAGCTGCTTGATTATTCTCGACTTTTCTCAATGGTACACTGATACTATATAACTTACTGTTTGTGTGTGTGTGTGTGAGAGAGAGAGAGAGTGAAGGGTAGCAGGACAAAGAGTGTCTTGTGTTTGGGGGAGGGGTTGGGGGGTTAGTTGGGCCTGTTGGGTCCAGTCCTGGGGGCCGGGGATGGGAATGTTCAGTGTGTGTGTGTGTGTGTGTGTGTGTAAGCAGTGGAATGCTGCTGTTTGCTGAGTGAAGAGCACAGAGGTAGCAGAGTCTGTCCAAACACACATCTGTTTGCCGAGTGTGTGTGTGTGTGTGTGTGTGAGAGAGAGAAAGAGAGAGAGAGAGAGCAAGCCTTAGAGACAGTGTATTTGAGATGGTGTGTGAGCAAGAGTGAAAGTGTACCATGAGCAGAGATGGAAAGAGCTTTAGAGGATCTGTGTGTGTGTGTTTGTATAAATCTGCATACAAACACACACAAAAANTCTGTGTGTGTGTGTGTGTGTGTGTGTGTGTGTACTTGCAACGCTGGTGACCTTCTTCTCAATGAGGACTTTCATATCCCTCTCATTGCCCCATGGTAGGGGAGCAGACGGGACTGAGAGAAGTCTGTCTCTCTATTCCTGTGACCTACTCACTACACACACACACACACACACACACACACACACGGATGCATGCACACACACTCTCTGACTCACACACTCGCCAGTGATGCAGACCTTGGTCAGGTTGTGTTTGTCCATGTGTAGGTGTGTGTGTGTTTACTGTACTGTTACCTGTTTGTTTGGCTGATGAGAGGACGGGAAGGTGGGGTGGGGGGGGATGGAAAGAAGGGAGAAAAGAGGGAGGAGGGGTGATATGAAGCAGGGAGAGATAGAATGATGGGAAGATGAAGTGAGTAATAGTGGAAAGGAGGGACTGAAGGATGTGAGTAACTGCTGAATGGAAAGATTTGAGATGGGGAGGAAAGGAGAGAAGAAGGAATAGAAGACACTCAAGATCAAAGGAGTAAGGAGAAGGGTAGAGCCAATGAAGGATGGAGGGAGTAAGAGGTGAATTAGGAAAGGATGAAAGATGGAGGGAGAGAGAAAAGGAAGAAAGACCAGGTTTTAGAGATGTGGCATCCTGACTGGCATGTGAACGGTGTCGACATGGCCAGAAACGAGCTGCATGTGTCGTCACGATTAGATGTGTGTTCATTTGTGTGTGTGGGTGGTGAGGACTGCCTGTGTGTGTGTGTGTGTGTGTGTGTGTGTGTCATTATGATTTATTCTGAGGCCAGGTCTGCCTCCAGCTGTCCCACTGGGGTCCCAATGACTTTACCAGCCGCAGACCTCCACCACAGAGAGAGAGAGAGAGAGAGAGAGAGAGAGAGAGAGAGAGAGATGCACAATGGAAAAGTCAACATCATTTTCAATCTGCTAATTCTATTATATTTCCTTGCTTATCCTTCAGAGTGGACATTAGTTTTAGGTGAGCGGTCATGTGGACTGTGTGTGTGTGTGTGTGTGTGTGTGTGTGTCATTATGATTTATTCTGAGGCCAGGTCTGCCTCCAGCTGTCCCACTGGGGTCCCAATGACTTTACCAGCCGCAGACCTCCACCACAGAGAGAGAGAGAGAGAGAGAGAGAGAGAGAGAGAGAGAGAGATGCACAATGGAAAAGTCAACATCATTTTCAATCTGCTAATTCTATTATATTTCCTTGCTTATCCTTCAGAGTGGACATTAGTTTTAGGTGAGCGGTCATGTGGACTGTGTGTGTGTGTGTGTGTGTGTGTGTGTGTGTGTGTGTGTGTGTGTGTGTGTGTTGTACATACATATATCACAGTGCTGCTGCTGTTAAATACAAACGTCATTTCCAGCTCGTTTGCAAAGAACAAGGCAAAACGTCTTAAGCTTAGATTTATGGCCGTTCACTTGTTGACTTTGTGAAGATGCTTTTGAAGGGTTCCAGGGCCATGAATGTTTTTCAGAATAAAATTTAACAATTTAAACAATTTTATTTTACGATACACCACAGGATAAGTCCATGATCAAAGATGAAACACACTCAGTGTTTATTTTCATGTCATACCAAAACTCGGTATAAGCTTACTATGATTTATGCTTATTTCAGTCTAGTTATGTTGTACTGTATACATTATGATTAAAAATAAAATGATTTTTTGCTTTAGAGTATAATTGAAGTTTTAACGTATATAAACAGCTGTCAGAGCTGCTTCAATTATTGTGATTATTGATTTTTTTTTTCTCCACATTGCTTCTCATGATGACTAATTAAAGGACCATACTGGCCATTTTTTCATATTTGAGCCTAATATATTCAATTTTCATACACATAACATTACTGACAATCATTTCCTAAAGCATACAACTGGAACAGTGAATTAATTTTTTTTTTTCCTACCTTCCAGACCGCCATTGGTTTCAGTTCATTCTGGTACGCTATTAAAATCAACTTGTTGATACTTGAAACATTCTTGGGATAGGTAATCCATCATCACAAACAAGACGTATATTCAGGTTTTTTTGGAAGTTACGGAATTTTATCATTTAAGAGCAATAAAAATTGCGGAATGAATGTATGTCTCCACCAGGGAATATAGTCCCCAAAGAAGACCTGCGTTTATTGAAAAATTTAAACGACCATGACTTGATAAGGCTGCATATGTATTAGCAGGTGAAACATCGATTTTTAAGGTGGGTGTATGTATTGCTTGAATATTTGATTTTGAAAGATTCAGATTTTGCAAAATATCAGGAAAGCTGAAATATGGTTTAATCCTTTGGGAAATGATTGTCAGTAACGNTTGCAAAATATCAGGAAAGCTGAAATATGGTTTAATCCTTTGGGAAATGATTGTCAGTAACGTAACGTGTGCAAATTGAATATATTAGGCTCAAACATGCAAAATAGCCGGTATGGTCCTTTAAATCTTGATATACATAGCCAGATGGACAACTCAGAAATCTCTCCTGATTTCCTCATCCACATAAACAGACGGATTTTCATCTCAATGAGAATTGACTCTTTCTCGTAGGTTTCCAACTTCTTCAAAAGTCTTGAAACCTAATTTCTCTGTATATAAACAGAAGCTAAACAGGTGAGCTTGCATCTGACCAGTCACCAATGTTTGGTCATGTGAGCCATAATCAGCACTTCCTGAACCATCGGAGAGCATCTAACTCTAGGAAGAGCTAAAAAAAAAGTGGTTTGTGAGCTAAATTTCTTGGTTCCACAGTTTAAAACAAAGGAAAATTCTTGAAAAAGCTCCTGTGGCATGAAAGACACCTGTGACTCTGTGTGTTTTTGTGTTTTTGCATGTGTAATGTTGATTGACGTGCAAATGGGAATTTACTTGGAGTTGAGCTACCTGGTTAAATAAAGAAATCTCCTCCCCTGCAGGTCCTGCTGAGGTTCCCATGATGTCCCCAAATGGGTCAATCCCCCCAATCCACGTTCCCCCAGGATACATCTCACAGGTTAGCGTGTGTGTGGGTGTGTGCGCCATTTATCTCATTCTGGTCTTTTGTGTTCATAATGTGTTTTTGTGTGAGACAGACACATTACATGAATTTTTAAAAACCTGCCAATGAGGGTGAGATAATATAACAGCTTTCCAATGCAAATATTTTCAACACTTTTGGAGTTAAGTGTCATTTCAGTGGTGCTAGTTCTGGCATTATTTCAGCTAATTAATGCCTTTTTCTGGAAAATTGACTCAAATAAGTAGAATTATCTCATGCCAAGGGTAAAATCTTTAGCTTGCTGTAAGAAAAACAAGATTTAAGACTGAATAATAAGTTTGCGTTAGGGTAGCCATTCCTATCTTTTGATTTCTGATAATTTATACCTGAGTTTGAGTTTGTACTCAATTCAGAAATTAATGCAATAATTCATGCAGGGATTGTGCATGTCAAACCAATGAGAAAGCACAAAAAATATATTATGCATATCTCTAGAGTTTGTAGACCAGCAGAGGAGCAACCAACCAAGGCCTCCTTCCCCAACAAAGCACCGACCAGGAATTTGCTAAATTTTGGGGTTATTTGTTCTTGTGGCTTAATCGTTTCTACATGATGTCCTCACAAGGATAGAAAAGCAAGGATTTTATCAGCATTAGGAATTGGTTCAGGTTTGAGTTTTAGGGATTAAAATGGACTCAAATAAGTAGAATTATGTCATGCCAAGTGTAAAATCTTTAGCTTACTGTAATAAAAACAAGATTTAAGACTGAATAATAAGTTAGGGTTAGGGTAGCTATTCCTACCTTTTGATTTCTTATAATTTACACCTGAGTTTTAGTTTGTGCTCAATTGAGAATTACTGCAATAATTCATGCAGAGATTGTGCATGTCAAACCAAAGAGAAAGCACAAACCAGATATTACAGATATCCTAGAGTTTGTGAACCAGCCGAGGAGCAATCAAGGCCTCCTTCCCAACAAAGCACCAACCAGGAATTTCGGGGTTATTTGTTCTTGCAGCTCAATCATATCTACACGATGTCCTCACAAGGATAGAAAAACAAGGATTTTATCAGCATTAGGAACTGGTTCAGGTTTGGGTTTTAGGGATTAAAGGTTAATGAATCAATGAAAGTCAACAGACTGTAATCTCACGTACAGTTAAAATGTATGTCTTTGGTGTGTGTGTGTGTGTGTGTGTGTGTGTGAGAGATGTTCCTATGCCAGTGGCAGTCAGGTCATTGGCTCAGTGTGGGTGTGTGCTTGTGCTTGCATGTGCGTGGGTGTGTGTGTTTGTAGGGTCTCAGCCAAGTGTGAGCGGGAAACACTGTCACTGTTACACAAACAAGCCTGATAGGAGAGACAAACCCTGGCTGGGTAGACGCATGGGGGGGGGGGNTGTTTGGGGGTGAGTGTTGGAGGAAGAGTGATGAAGAAAGAGTGTGTGTATCCCTGGTGGTTTGTGCTATGTGCTATTGGTTGCATTGTGATGTGTGTGTGTGTCTGTATGTGTGTGCGCGCGTCCTTTAAAGTAGATATGTAATATAGTGATTTGGCCTTATTTTCCTGTAAACAATGTGGTTTGTCTCTACTTCAGTGAAGGAGGGGAGGGGACAGATTGGGGGCCTCCTCCTCCTCTTCCTCCTTCTCCTCCTCTTCCTCCTCCTCCTCCTCTTCTTCTATCTCAGAATTTTTCTCTTGGATTCAGTCTTCTTCCTCCCCTCCTGACCCTCTTTATTTCATTCAATCTCTCCTTTCTTTCTTTCTGTCGTATTCTGGCACTGATTCTGTTTATCTCTGCTTTGCTTCTCAGTACGTGTGAATATGCCAATGGGCTTTTTTTGTGAGGGTGTGTGTGTGTGTGTGTGTGTGTGTGTGTGTGTGTGTATTTACTCTGCTTGGAATGCAGGCCTGTGAAAGTGTCTGAATAGATGGAATGCGCGTGCGTGTGTGTGTGTCCCAGTTCATGAATGTGAATGGGAATACATGTATGGCATCTATGCTAATTTGAGGGCCATTCTTTGAGTCTTGTCACTAAAAATCTGCAGAGCGTCTGATGACAACGTTGCTGTGGATGTTTTCACCCGTCAGAGCGTTAAAGCATAACGTCTCCACGGTGTCACTCTCACGTAAATAAATGACACAAATAATTATTTGATTGGATAGTCACAATTTGAAAGACAGGTTGCCGACTACAAGAAAGAATGTTTTACATTTTTCTTGGTATTAACTTTCTAAAAAAATATAATGAATATTGGATTAGATTTATTTGAACACATACTCAGTAATAATGGGAATTTCATGTAAATGTAAACCTATATCAGCCCAAATCATTAATAGGTAGAAAAATACATAAAAATGATTATCCACTCTGATAAACTGTAGATTTGGTCTGTTGACTCAAAATGGCAACTCAAATTTACACTCCTCCAGAAAATACCAAATTCAAACTTTAAAGTACGATACAAACTGTCTTTCAGGACATCTTTCACAGTAAAACTCTGATTCTAATCCAGTTAAGGCAAACATCATGTAAACACTATAATCAGAATGAAATCAGCATAAATCAATGTTGGTATATTCCAAGGAACAGATCTAGATTTTGTGATTATAATTAAGATTTGAACATTTTTGTCTCAATTACAGTACAGAAAAAAATCAGAGTACAGTGTTCATGTAAACTACCACCAATTTCAACAGTCAATATGTTTATGTGCACACTATACTGCAGTTATTTGTCTGTACTCCAATTAAGGCAATAATGTGATTAAGAAGTATATATGGATGGAGTTAATAGGATTCAGTGATTTGCTGAATATACATGACGTGTTGTATAATAGGAGTATGAAGGAGAGTCTGCCAGGTGAGGAAATGCACGTGGACATGGTTTACTCTAATTATAATGTTTATATGCCTCAATAACTTGATTTACAATCACATAATGTAGGTCTGTTACTCAGAGTAAGCATACTACAATTTACCAAATTTAATCTAAAGTAATTATAGTGTTTACTTGATGTTTGAAAAAAAAATTTATTGCCTTAATCCGACTATAGTCAAAGTTTAATGTGCATGTAAATGTATTGTACAGGTAGTGAATCCTGCTGTAATGGGATTGTAGGCTGTGCAGTTTACTTAAATTCCATTACATGATTTCTGAGAATTGAAGTTGGAATTCACATGTCTCGCTGCCATTTGGAGTCATCAGTGTGCAAACTTTCCGAGTCTGAAATTCCAGAAACACATTCCAGAGACATAGTGTATTTTTTAATTCTCTCACTCTCCATGTCTTTTTTTTTTCCTTTTCCTTTTCCTGCTCTCCTTCTCCCTCTCCCTCTCCCTCTCTCTCTCTCTCTCTCTCTCTCTCTCTCTCTCTCTCTCTCTGTGTGTCTCCTACAGGTATTGGAGGATACCACAGGGGTCCGTCGGGTGGTGGTGACCCCCCAGTCTCCAGAATGTTACCCTCCTTCCTATTCTCCCGCTCTCTCCCCAACACACCACCTGCCCCCCTACCTGGCTCACCCTCACTTTATCAACTCTCACTCTTTCTACCCTCCTGTCAGCCCTGGGGAGCTTCCTCCCCACCAGTACTATCAGCACCACCTTCCCCCCATGTACGGCGATCCAGGTACCAGATTCTTCCTTTCTGACCTCAAATCTGGTGTTTTATTTGGAGTGAAATATACTGAATAGATCAAATATGCATCATGATAGCACCAACTAATGTTTTAACTCCTCTCTCTCTCTCTCTCTCTCTCTCTCTCTCTCTCTCTCCTCTCCAGAAATCATCCCACTATACGGAATGTCAAATTACATAGGCAGAGAGGAGACGTACAGTAAGCCACAACCCAAAAAGATAAAGGAACAGAGACAACTAGAGCGACAGAACCGACTCAACTCTCCTCCTTCCACTCTCTACAAGGGCAGCCTGGGGCCAGCACACAACGGATACAGGTGATCCTACTGCTCCCATGGCCTTCTGGACTGGGCTTTGACTGACTGGTTGATTTATTGAGATTTTGACTGGTTTATATTCCAGGTTTTTCAGGAATTGGTCACTTGATCACATCATTATATGGACATCATCTTTGTGTGTGTTCACACATGGAACTTCAGCATGGTGTACGCTGAAGTTCTAGCATGGAACTTCAGCGTACACCATGATGAATAATTGTAAAAGAGTGGGAAAGTTAGAAGTTGTTGGAGGGACAAAGATAAGTTGTCTTAAATAACCAAATCTGTCTAAAACAAAGACACACCGTGGGGTCCAAAAGTCTGAGACCACTGTGAAAATGCTTCAATTTTGCATTCTTTTTGAATTTAATACAAGATTTTTCATTACAAATTATAATATCATCTTAACAATTTGAGTGAAAAGTTGAGTCTTTGAAAAATGATTATCTTATTATGATTATCAGATTATTTTAGTATTTGGTATGCCCCCCTTTTGCTTTAATGACAGCATGCACTCGAGCTGGCACGGACTCCACAAGTTTGTGCAAAAACCTGATGACCCAAGTTATCCCAGCATGATTTGACAATGTTCCAGAGAGCTTCTTGTGATGTCAGACTTTCTGATTATTTCCAGATTTATATGGAAAACATCACAGATTTTCAATCTGGTCTCAGACTTTTGGACCCCACTGTATATGGCTGGCATGAAAATGACACAAAACATAGGCTACTTTTTCCTGTTTTAATGACATTGGTTGAGCATAGAAACTTTGATTCTGTTTCTGATTATTAAGTCACTTTCCTCAAATGTCATTTAAACACCTTAATCAGATTGAATGTGACATAAATTGATGTTAGAGGCAAGGCTTAGATTGTGCAGTTGTAAGTTGTTTTACTCAAGCATCCATGGGCTTGAAATCAGCATAAGCATTTCCTCACCTGGAGAACTTCCTCACATAAGCCAATAAATCAGTGAGTCATTTGTATTCAGGATCTTTTTTATGCATCTTAGTCTGCATTTTTACCATGGGTTATTTCAAGATCAGGGTTGGAGCTGTATTTATTCATGCGGCGGAAGAAAATGTCGATCCAAGATGAGCGATTAACACTTTGTATACAGTTGTGCTCTCTACTGGTCACTATCAAAATCTATCACTGTTAACCAGAAAGCTTAAAAAACAAAATTAATTTCCAAATGTTCTGCACACATAGAAGGAGCCCCTGTGTATCACTGTTTCACTATTTAAAGGGAAAACCTTAGAGAAAAGACTGAATATAGTATGCAAAATTGGCTATTTTGCATTAAATGTGTTTTAAAAATGTAGATCTTAAGTCATTAACTTAATCATGAATTGCTAATGTTAGGAAAACATTTTTTGTTTTTTGGACAGACTGAAGAATATTCTGTTCTAAATTCTACTTCAAAGTTACATTTAGCTGTGTATGTACAAAGTAACATATTCCTGCTGAGACAATAATAACTTTTCACTTTTTTTCCCCCCCACACCAATCACACACACACAGATTAGGTTGTTGCTGGTTCACAAATAAGGATCGACTTTTCCAAGGTCACAGTTTTGCTTTCTATGAATATATTTTTAGAAAATAACTATGTAATCTTCGATGCAGCAACAAATCACACGCCCCAACGCTCGGGTCAGTGGGGTCAGGGGGCGGAGTCAGCAGTCCAGGAGGGAAGAAGCCTGAGAGACGACTCCGCAGCAGTCCTAGAAACAGTGAACCAGACACACACACACAAGGTAAGAAACAGAAACACACACACACTCACACACAGGCACACTGACACTAAGTCAAATGTTAAATGCTGACTGTGCACTTTGAGTGAGCATTAGGCCTGAATCTTTGCTCAGAGCAAATTCTGTTGATGATATTTCAGTTTGTGTGTTCATGACCTTTGGGAAAAATAAGTTTCATCCACTGTCCTTCTCTCTTCTTCTTCTGTGCGGCTGCCTTTCTCCTCTACAACCTCAGTGGCCCTTTGCATTCGGCCAGGCCAGATAAAACACTCCTTGCATTTCTCTTTCTCTCACTCTCGCCTCTTTTTTTCTCACAGAAAGTCACCCGAAAAAAAAAAGATGAATGGATGAATGCTGCCTCACTGAGGTGAAGGGGGTGGGTGGGGAGTGGGGTAGAGGTGGTAAGGTAGGAAAGAGGGTAAGAGGGGTTGTCTGGGTAACCACATAGCTGAACCTGTCCCCGAGCGCTATCGTTTTACCCTTCCTACAATACGGGCCTTGTTAGTGAAGGCTGAGCCATGGGGG
>VXCM01000958.1:0-123883 GCA_014773175.1 Lucifuga dentata
TGTGTGTGTGTGGTTTTGAGATGGAAACAGGGGATAACTCAGGGAGGAGATGGCGAAAAAATGAATTAAATGTGTGTGTGTGTGTGTGTGTGGAGAGAGAGGAGAGGAGGATACGGTGTTGATGAGAGAGTTTAAATTGACACTACACTGAAAAACAAAAATTCAAAAAGTCTGAAGATCTTATTTTAGGATGCTTTAATCTTGTTTTTACCTATGTAAAATAATATTATCAACAGTGTTGGAAGAAACACTTAAATCCTTTTTTAAGTAAAGGAAAAGAAAAGTCAGAATAAAAGTCTTTCATTAAAAATATTGCTTGAGTATTTGCAAGTATAATGTACTCAAGTATCCAAAGTAGTGAAAGCAGAGAAGGAAAGAGTGGACTTCAGTTGGTTGTGATGTAAAAACTTCACATCTCCAATTTTGTGGAATTTCATGCTTTTAGATCAGTTGGTGAATGAAAAGAGGACAAAAGAAGCATGGGAATATGTAAAGGAACATGGAAGGTAGGATGAAAGAAAGGTGGAAAAGAAAGAACAGAAGGAACAGAGAAATGAAGGAATGGCAAAGAGAAAGAATAGGACGACAGGTGAATGAAGAAAATAAGCAAAAACAGAACCAATAAGTAAAGGAAGACAAAATTTATGAGCAATATCTTCTGAGATATGTGATGTTTATGTGATGTTTTATGTAAAGTAATCAAAGTAACTAGTTATTATAGTTGTTAGATTAATGTAGTGGATTTAAAAAGTATATTTCCCCATTTATGTAAAAGCAGAAAGTCTCCAAAAATTGAAGTCCCAGAGCCTCAAATTTTCCTAGAACAGTCTTTCTTATCAAACGTCATAAGCACTCGATTCTTCTTCTTCTTCTTTTCCTTTCGGCTTTCCCTTCAGGGATCACCACAGCGAATCATCTGTCTCCATCTAACCCTATCCTCTGCCTCCTCTTCTCTCACACCAACTAACTTCATGTCCTCTTTCACTACATCCATAAATCTCCTCNCTCAGTCTGGCCTCTCTGGCTTTATCTCCAAAACATCTAACATGCGCTGTCCCTCTGATGTACTCAGAGGGACAGCACTCGATTATTAGACGTTTGTCTTAATGTCTGCCTTCAAGAAGACTTAAGAAGTCACTATCATTTACCCCATTGGAAGAAACTTTTTACTTAATTCTAGAAAATTTCATGAGATTAATTTCATTTTTCTTGTTTCTAGTTGTGGAGTTTTTGCAGTGTAGGTTTGAGGAGAAGGCGGATGAGGAGGAGGAATGAAGGAAGGTGGTGGTGCTTGGAAAGGAGGTCTGGGGGTGCACTCTTGGCCTTGAGTCTGGGGCTCCGTCACGCCTAAGGTCTCTGTGAGCCACTTGGGCCCGGTGCTCCAGAGGGGAGTTGGCCTAGCCTTTGTTATAGAGGAGGAGTTGGGAGTGACAAGGCATACCAGCATGTCTGACATGTTAGAGCAGTTGGCTGGGAGACCCTGGATCTGGTCGGGTCTGATGCTGGCCATCTGTGGCTTCAGAACAGGGCCGGACTGTTTTAATTGACGAATCCCACCCCAGGGAGGATGTGAGATCGTGCTTCAAGGAGAAAACAAAGAACCATGGATGAATCATGCGTTGATTAAATGTTCCTCGAGTTATTTCAGCATGCAAACAAGACCAGCATATCCTTAGAGGAACCCCTAATGATAGCTAAATCAAATGCAATGGGTTTGTGCGTGTACATTTTTTGTAGCTAGAAGACAAATAAAAATATGCACGATCCAATCTGAGCATTGCTTAAGCCCCCAGTAGGATGTATTCAGCCTAATTCTGTTCCCTCAAAGAGCTCGCTTTAATGTCACCCAGCAAAGGGAAGTGATGAAATGGTGCAATTATGTATCCATTTGTTCCATTCAGGTGAAACCAGGTGTAAAATTTCCAATCTGTGCACCTGCTGTATCTTCAATTCATTGTGCTTTCTCACCAATGTTGCCAGTTAGGTTATAATATCCTAAACACGGACATAATATTACATAGTATAACCCTGTTTTTACAACATTATTATATTTCTTCCAGAGTGATTGTTTTCTGTATAAGATTACCCCCAAAATGCAATATTTAAGTGATAACAGCCAAACACAAACAAATCTTAGATGAGAAATATTACACAATTGTTGAGTTTTGCCATAACAAAAGGAACAACACATTGCAATAAAACAAAATAGTCCCTCATCAAGAAGCAACACACTTAATTTGATACCAAATCATTTCAGAATATGAGGAAGAAAACAATGGAACATACCAGTCCCGGGAATGGAGAGAATTACCGTATGATCTTTGGTGAAAACAGATAGCCAAGTCATCTCCCGTCTGGCTGCAGATTAATTTTCATTTTCCAAACAGTTTGTGCATATAAATATTCATGAACCACCTTGAAAAGCGATGGGCGACTTTATAAGGCGGTCAGCGGAGAAAGCAACAACCCCCCCTACCTCCTCTCTGCAGCTGTGCTGGAGGAGGGGGGTTTAGTTCATGATGAAAGACTCACTATCCACGACCTTTCCAGTCTAAAACAAAGATTTGCACAATTAACTACTTTTAAATGTCATCCAACTGCCAAATCTGCATATCAACACCAAGCTTTGCATAGAAATGAGGATGTTTGTAGAGGAATCGTTTTGCCCTGCCCCATCCCAACGCCACCAAATGTGGCTCTTTCCCATTTTAGCCAGGAAGAAAATGTAAATGTCAACATATCTTATGTGGAGATCCTTCTGTTGCTAATTAACCTTTGCAGTTTAGAAGCTAGACTGAGCTCTACCTAAACATTGCAATTAGCTCCAGCTTGAGAGACAGCGAGACAACATCTACATGGAGCCATGCAACAGGAGAATCACTGTGACTTCATTATCCTTGCCTGCACACCTCATTTTTATTAAGTCTCAGGCGATGAAAATGAGCCAAAATTCTGTGGATTAACATATCTCATTTTGTTTTATCTTCAAGAAGCTGGGCAAGAAAAGCTGGTTTGGTTGTAGCCCCTGGTGAGGGCAAACCATTATGGTGAAATTCATACTCATAAATCTTCATACATCAAGCTGAGGGCTGCTGGAGTCTATCATGTTCAAGTTCAGTTTCAGATGCAGTGACTGGGAGGAAATTTCTCTCTCCAACAACCAACTGCAAGCGTCCAAAACAAACGAACTGGTCTAATTCAAACATTCTCCTCTGGTGTTCTCAGTTGGTCTCCTAAAGTCCTGGTCTTGCACGGACCTCTCTGGAATCATGAATACCGACAACATTGAGCTCTATCCTGCAGCTCAAAGGCAGTGTCAATTACAAAGTCAACCCATTAATACCTTCACTATTCAAAGCTGTGATCTTTCCCAACTGCAGAACCAACAGAAATCAACAGGCAGGCAGAATACCACAGGTAACCAAGCAAGCAAAACACCCCCATGGCTCCCGTGAGAGTCAGACAAGAACAGTATATCATGATGGACAGAAAATATGTTTCTTTTACGGGCTGATAAATATTGAAGCTGTTTGAGCACTCAGGCCAGATGTAGACAAATGACTGACATAATTTCCTAGAGAAAGGAAGACTGGTTTTGGATAGGGCAGGGGTGAGTCAGATGGAACGCTGGGAGGTGCCAGAGAAAAGTTGATTCAGTGTAGGATGAAAAGGTTGAGGGGAGGGCTTTACCACAAGAGACCCCTACAGTCAATGAGAGAATGAGGAAGATAGAGTAGTGAGAGTCATTTAAGTAGAAGCCTCTTTAACCACAAGGTGTTCAGAAAAAAGGTGAGAAATGGAGGCTACCTGAAATATATAAATGAAGCAGAACTTCCATATCGCGGTCCTGAGTGGTTATGCGAGGGGAGCCAACATTTTTCAGTCACTAATAAATTAGTGAATAAATTACGAAATAAATTACGTCCATTTTTTAGGATGAAGTTTGAAAGTATGAACTTTTGTGAACCAGTTTGTGAGTTTACATTGATGTCAGTCGTGCTTAAAGTAATTAAAACAGAGTGCATGCAGCTTCAGTTATAATTAATACAATCAATGTAAAATTCAAAATGCAGCAGAACTTCTGCTGCTCACAAGGGCTCACTCAGGACTGCGATACGTAGTATGACTGCCCAGCATCAGGTTTACCCAAAATAGGTATAGACCTGGCTCATTTTAGCTGGTAATGAAGATAAACTTGCTGTGCAAGTTTTTGGTGACTGTGACTGCATTTTATCCAATGGCTGCTTACACAACAGACTCCAACACACACATGGTGCAATTTTGGGCCATCACAGGCAAAAGTTAACAATTGCAAAAAAATTGTAGCTAAATGATGTCCTGGACCACAGTATGTGACGTCAGTATGCACAGACGTCAAATTTAGTGTTCTTGTGACCAAAGACAGTTTAAGACAAAATAGTGATTTATTTAATTTAGAACCAGAATCCCACCATCTCCCTTCTGCTAGACCTGACTAAAAGCAGATGATGACATGTTTCTTCCTGCATAGTTTACTCCTGCTTGTCGTAGAGCTACGATTCACAGCCAATCATCACATAATCTGAGATGCATCAAACTTGATATTGTACAGACACAGATACCCATCTCATACGTGTGACATACAATGAATTTACAAGATTTCTGCTATCACATAGTTTACAGGAGGCGTAAGCTACTCTCAAGTACTGCCATTACCCATACTGTGCTGATACATTTCAGATATGCTCTGCTATATTTCCGTGGCAATACAACAATGCTTATGGGTGGTGGACTACCTGTTCTTCCTAAAACAAGGCTTTCATCTTGACAAGACAATATCATATAAATTCTTGGTAGAAAGTTCAAAGGAACCACCGCACTACCTTTTTAGTAGAGGACATCCGTCAATGTCAACTATGATTAGGTCTTGAAAAATGCTAATTTCTTAGGGAGACCAGACTAACGTCCTTGCAGGTCCGACATGACAAATGTCCTGTATGGTCAGCGTCAGTTCTTATCAGCACCTCATTAAAAATGTAATGACCACATGAATATTTACCAAGTTTAATTACTCCTCGGTATTGCTATTCTGCTTGGCCCTGCACACTCTCTTCTCGTCCTGAGGGCAGTCTCTCATCCAAGTAGCCTTGAGAAGATAAACATGTTAAAATACAGAGAAACACTGATCTTTTCATATCATAACAAACAAGCAAAACATTTCATAAGGGAANGTTAAAATACAGAGAAACACTGATCTTTTCATATCATAACAAACAAGCAAAACATTTCATAAGGGAACGTCTTCTTCCACCTTGATGAATATTGCAGAAGTCCTAGTGCGAGACACCAAAGGGATCCACCTCAATCACCAGGAGAATCGATGGCATACACTCACATTTGCAAAGGCACTAATTGGCCGCAGTAAAATCCAGCAAGCTGCATAATATACCCAAGAGGATGCGGGGTGGAGGGAGAACAGCTCATTTGTAGCAGAAATATTAAAATCAGAAGGCCTTCAACAGATGCAGAGAAGACCAAGTCAAAGGCCACATTAATGTCTCTGCCTGTCAAGCAAATGTAATACAAGCCTCAGAATCCTTATTTTAAAGAGGATTTTTTTTTTTTTTATTGGAGTCAACGTTAAAAATGTGTTTACTCAAGGAAGCCTGTAGATATAAACAGCATACATAAGGTAAAATAATGTGCATAACCTATGAATTCAATTACATTTATACCAGAGAAACAACTTTCAGTAGATTTTCCTCTCATATTTTACGCAGAAATGACGAGACCATGAAGGCCAATAACTCCAAACTAGGATAAAATATCTAATAAGCATTTACATTTCTCGCCTTGATTATTTAATAAGAGCCATGAATGAAAATAAATCAGAAACGTGCAGAAGAGAGAAAGAGCAGGCTAGAAAAAGTGTCTGATGCCACAGACATCTGAGTCTCTCAGGAAATTTCTCTCTAAATCCCTCAAATACTTCCAAGTCAGCATCTACTTTGTCCAGACATCAACTCAGGAGAGGAAAAAGAAAACAGTGTAGGAGACATAATTTACTGTTTACAGGAAGAAATGTTTCCACTCATACATTTTTGCTGGGTAAAAGCCACATTTTCAGTCAGACAAACAACATTTCCATCAGATAATCTGAGAGAGAAACATCGATGTCACTGACAATATTTTCAGAGGGGTTATTTTGGTTTACAGTCTGCTTGGTTTCAAACTGCTGTAATGATTTGCGGAGATGTTGTTCAGTTATATTTACACTCGGTGGAGAGACTATACACCTCTGCAATACAACCCAACACAATAACTCTGTAAAACTCTTTTAATCAGGTCTATATCAGAGAGGAACCATGACAAACAGTCTAATGTAATGTTTGTCTCAACAAAAATGTAACATTATAATCTTCACAAGGGAACCATTTGTTGCTAGATGACTGAATTCAGTTGCATTAAACTGCAAAAGAGTTTGTAATATTGCCTTATGCAAACAAATTAGACATACTAATAGTGCAAAATGTAATTTGACAACTTATGAAACCCTTCCCATGCCTAATCTATGCATGATCAATATACTGTGTGCATGTATATTTATATCTGTATTTATACATATTTATATCCATATTTGCTAAACATATTTTATATCTGTACTACTCATACAAAAAAATGAAAAACTAGGTCAGAAATGAGTCCGACCTTGATAGAAATTGTGATGACGGCAACAATGAAACAAAAGAACAAAACAAACAAAAGAATATGGAGAAAGACCACAATTTCTATCCTGTATTCTGTGTTTGATCATCACACATGAAACTAGACAAACACTACAACAAAGACACAATAGTGTGAAATTCTGGGGACATACTGACTGACAGCTTGTTAGCTCTTTGAGGCCTCTGCAGTCATGCTGGGCAGTGAGCTGATTCCAGCTCACTTCATTTCAGACATGCAGCTTCCTGTGATTGAGACAGAAGTGCTGACCTTGAATATCACAAGATTACTTTAATGGAAAAACAGGTTGATAATTGTGTCATAGAGAGAACAGAGAGCATCAACATGTTGGTATCTGTGGGCAGAATCTTTGTTTCTAACAGTAAAGAGGCATCAACACCGTATTTTTGCACATTCAAAGGCTTTTGGATATGATGGAAAACCTGCTGGTGTCCTTATTTGCATTTCACAAATGCTTTGAATCAACCACCTTTGCATTTCACCTTAGAATATTGATGCAACTTGTCTTAGATTCTATTATTTCTACCATATTTGACCTATTTGCTGAAATATAATTGATGTAATTCCATATATTAAGTGCAGACAAAATGTTTAAAATGTTCACAGATGATGTAAAATGAATTGACAATATTTCACAAATATTCTTAATATTCTTCTCCTGCCTCAAATGCACACATACAAAGGAAAAAGAGAAACAAAACGCTGTGTAGTGTTTTATTCATCTTTATGTAAATCCAGTCATTTATGGTTTGCCTTAACAAATCAGGGATCAAGTAAGTCAACATCTAACAGAGAAGAAAGTGCACGTGAGGATTACAAAAGAACGGGAACAAAACAAAACAGGCTGAGAGAGGAAAATCTCCATCCATCAGGAACGTCTCCAAATCCTGACAAGGGTAAAACGAACAGGATTTTAATTGTGTGAAATCTCTGAATACTGTAGGAAGATTACAGTTCTACTCACAGCCTAAGCTCAGTAAGCTCTTGTTGATGTCTGAGTGACAGTCTGTGTGGAGGCTGATCTCAGAGCTGGTTCACACCATAGAAAAATACCCTGGTTATTTGCATAATGTAACTGTACACTACTGACTTTCTATAGAATAAATGAAACTTGATGAAATCAACTACCACATTCTGCTGAGTAAAATCTCCAGACAGTTCTTTACATCCTACACCAAGAAACAGAAATCCCTCATTGCACTGCTACATAACTAACATTACAAATATTCTCAAAAACAATATTTGACTAAGTAAATCCCACATATTACTTACATATGTATATTGGATCAAAGAAAAGGAGTATAGTATCTGATAAACTTAGAACAGATTTCTTTAGTAAATTCTGAGTCATGTGTTGCTAATTTGATGGCGTTTATCCACAAACCACTTAAGGCATTGTTTCCTCTTATCTTTCAACAAGGTGGTTGTGGTTAATATTCATGATAATATGACTCAGGATTTTCATGTAAAGGCAACTTCTAATTCAAGCACTGTTGAGTTTAAACTGTAATGATTCCAGGTGATGATCAGTCAACCAATGATCCAATCTATGCATGGCAGAAATAGCATTTGTTTAAAACCTTACAAACATCACCTTCAGATCATACAAAGACAGTATTTTCTACTGAAAGAAATAAAAAGAGAATCTCAACATGCACTTTTTAAAATAAAATCAGTGCTTTTTTTCCTGCCACGCATCCTCCAGGGGTCTGACTGATTCTTTCCTGAATCATTTCTCTGTACCACGACAATGTGCATATTGAGTCAGAGCTCAGATCTCTGTCCTTCAAATGGAGCATAGGTAACAATCGCAACACGTATGACTCCACAAATGCTTCTAACACTGTATTGGACATCCAAGAAAGGAAAAACAATGCAATTCAACAGAGTAAATGCCATAGATTTCTCAAAATGTATGACGTGAGGTCTGAATCCCTGGTGGTTTCATGCGTCTCTCAGACCAGAGCTGTTGGATGTTGTCTCCTGATCTCCATGTGTCTCTTGTATGTCTTGTGCGGCTAACTGAAGCAGCTGAGTTCAGAATGGAGGAAGTGAACACCTCAGTGGGTGCCATGTGCTGGAACTCCAGTCTGGGCCATTACATTGTTTTTTTTAATGTATTCTTATTTTTAAATACTTCTGGTCCCACCATCACTGAATGACTTTAATGCAATGACTCCCTTGTTTGGATCTTTTTCATGTGATGTAGCTCAGACTGTTCCATCCACCGAATCTCGATCCCCACCACACATCCACCTCCACCCCATCCAAGATTAGATGGAGAGCTTTAATGTTTGACATCCAGTATTCTGACAAAAGCCGAGCATCACTAATAGTAGATCAAATCACTTTGTATCAAAACAAAACATAAACTCTCACAAAGCTCTGACCAAAGAAAGTATGTTTGCAGATGTAATCTGACTTATAGCTCATCATGATAAAGATGATTAATTCAGTCCTCTTGTTATCTGTATGCTATCATCGTTTGGTGTATAAATTCTTAATTATAAAGTAGCAGAAGGCCCACATTTTATCTAAACTCGTTAAATGAAAATAAAGACTAAAGGTGCACTTAAACAACAAGCAAAATCATGGAGGATTTGCTTAAAATGAAATAGCTGATGAACCGTCTGTGTTGTGTGTGTTTGTGTGTGTGTGTGTGTGTGTGTGTGTGTGTGTGTGTGTGTGTCCATGCATGCTTGAGTGTATGTGAACGCTTAATTTCAAGTAAACACATGGGTAATAATTTATGTGTATGCCTGTACACAAAAGGGCCTCTGAGTAGGTCTTGTTTGTGTGTCTGTATCTTCTGTTTCTCTGTGTGTGTATGTATATGTGTGTGTGTATGTGCGTGTGTGTGTTTTGACCGGCAGCAGCTATGAGTTGTTCGATGTGTTGGGGCTCCAGCCCATTTGATAAGCTCTCTCCAGGGTTCTCTTGCAATCCTGCATCACTGTGCTGAATACAATGTGAGGGTACTGCACCACCAGCCTCTCCACTGTCTCCTCATTCACCTGAAACACACACATGCACACACACAGATACAGTTAATACACAACATTTTTAAATGCAATCAAATACCATGATTACTGGAAGTAATCAGCTTAAAGCAACATTTTGATTATGTATACATGTTTTAAAATCTTATAAACCAGTTTATATGAAATCACTGAAAAACTGGTCTACAATCTCTGTAGCACCCCTGATTGTCTGATTAAAATAATCATATCCACAGATCTTACTGTTCATGTAAAGAAGGTCACTATCATGGGAGGCCCCCTCATCTTGTTTTTTTCTTCATCTACTATGGCCCTGATACGCAGTTGTATACGGCCGTTGTGTTAGATTGCACTACATTGCAGAAGTGTTTCTCTGGTGACTGAGTGGATAGCATATGCACACACTCACACAACCATAAGTGTACTGTGCCAGTGGGTTTAGCACCAGAGGACAGCTGAGCTGACTAGGCTAATGAGGCCTTCATGTTCTCAGAGGATGGAAAAGACAAGCAGCTAACAGCCAGTCCATTGCTCGCAGACATGCTAACACGGTGTCAGACCATCAGTGAGCCTAGAGTGAGAAAACTGGAGAATCTGACAAAGAGCAGACGCAGACTAACCCAGGAGACCTTGAGGGGTTAACCACAACCCACCCAGAACCAGTCCACCCACCCATGAGCGTGACACTTTCCAGGGGAAATTATGTATAAACAGTCACACATATGTTAAGCACACACTCATCAGTTGTTGCCAAAGCAGTGACCAAGTGTTTCACAGTTTTGGCCAGCTCATTGCCCAGCAGCCCTTGGATTTTGTATTTTCTGGAGGAAAAAGTACAGCATGTAAGAGTTCCCTGGCTCTCACTCAGATTATGATCTCTGTAGCTCTGGCAATTTTTTTTTTTTTTTTTTNATTTTTTTTTTTTTTTTTGTCGTCGCAATTCAGTCTAATTCGTTCCTTCTTCTCATTGAGTACCGTTTCATTATGTGGTGAGCATCAGCAAGTCAACAAATGGAAACCAGATACATAAACAGGCAGATAAGGTCTAATGCTGTAAGAATAAAGCCAGCGTAATCAGAGAGTGAAATACGTTTGCTTTAGCTAACAGAACAACGATGCTCTCAGGTCATTGAAGGAAGACGGAAATTCTGCACGGCATAAGTGAATCCAATAAGACTAAAAGGCAACAACAGCCTGTTGGCTTTTCCTTTGATTGCCAAGGAAGGACCAGTGAGCTGGAGTTTGGGTAGTTGGAGCCAACACACAGAAACTTAACAGACTCTTTCAGAATACAGTCAATAAAGAGGAAAAATAAGACCATAGGGTCAATAGTGTTTCTTGATAGTTTTTTTGTTTTTTTTTTAACTTCATCTTTGGGTTTTCATATCAAACAGAAAAAAACATTAAGAATAAATTCTAAAAAAGCAACCCTGCCTTACTCCTCTTTTCATTTAGCGTTGAAGAGAAAGACAACAGAGACTGGTTGGAGCTTTAAATGTGAAGCAGGATTTTAATGCTGACAAGATGCGTTGAATGAGCAAGAAACTTTCCAACATAATTTTCAGCACTGCGAGCAATGATTTATCAGCAAAACTGATTCATTATTAAACCAATATTTAGAGACGTGGCTTTAAAAAACAATATATGATAGAAAAAAATATCATGAGATGAGAATGTGAGTATTGGTGACAGGAAATTAACCATCACATTCACTCTTTTATTGAGAGGCTTCAACAAAGCAAGAAAAGTAGTAATGCAGTAGTAGCAATAATCTTTTTATGAATTAAATTGTACATCTTTATTTTTTCTTATATTCTCCGTCTTTTTCTATCCTTTTAGTATGTTTTCATTCATGCTTTTGAGTTTTAAGGTCTACTCTTTCTTCTTTTACCTTGTTACTTTTATTAATCATTAATGTACTTAATGATTTTATGTTTTTACCCCACCGAAATTATTTATTTTACCCTTGCCTTTATTGAATTTTCTTATTATTTTGCTTACATTCTAACACACTTTTAATTATTTATAACATAATGTATTTATAATGTTTAATTTATGTGATTCTTACATTTAATCATCTTCTCTAATATTTTATTTCTTGCAACCTTCTCTTTTTTTCTCATTTTGTTTTTTTATTTGTGTTTGATTTCTTTTTCCTGACTGTTATCAAAATATGCATGTCTCTTTTCCCACTGTTTTTTTTCCTTTATTTTATTACTTCTTTTAATGACTGATCTTTTTTTTTTTTGCAAATCAAATATTTCTGAAAAGCATTTTGAGTTGCATTTTATGTAGCAAAATTGCAATACAAAGAAAATTTGATTGATGACTGATTGATAGGTGACGACACTGGCAAAAAGCAGGAGGCCTTTTGGATATTTCATCACAGACGTTTATCCACAGAGGGCATGAAAGTCAATGTCAGAGCTTTTCATTTGTTTTCTGGTCTAGCAACACTTTGATCCTTTATAACCAAGTTAGTGCTTAGTGATGCCGTATGATGTTTGACTAATCTCACATCTGTGTTCTCCTACAAAAAAAAGTTTGCATATTGACTTCACAGAAGAATAAAGAAAGAGCATAAAAGCAGCTGAACCGAGACAACCAAATCCCTGATTTCACTGTAACTACTGGAGTGAAGTTTGTTATGACATATGGGTGAGCCTCATTAGCAGATAAAATGACAAAACCATGATTGCCTTCATAACATATTATACCATACTCTTGAAAAGAGAATGAAACATCCCCTACCTCGTTAATCAGGGCTTAATTACAATTAAAACAGATCTAAAGAATAGAGCTGTCAAACTGATGGGAGGTCATTACATTCATTAATGCTAATTTAGTGCAGCTCTACTTGCTGAGCAAACATGGCAGACATGGAATGGCTTCCAATCAAAACCCTGAATCATTTGTTAATTACTAGTTGTGACAACACTGAATGCTTGTGTTGCAACAATACCACTTAAATGGGAAACATATTACAACATGAGGTTGACCTGTGCTGCTCATTTGGCTTATAAAATGTGTAGAAAGCTCGCAAAAAAGATGTATTATCAAGTTGTTTCTCTAACTTAACTATAACTGTCATACAACAACAATGACTGGAATTTATGTATTTTATTATGGTGGAAGTAAAAGTCAGTAATGATTGAAGAAAACATGGATTTCATTATCAAGCAAAGAAATCCAAGCTTGTAATAAATTCAAAATGTTATTCACAGTGCTAGAAACTCCCTCCTCCTACTTTAAGGTGGATGTGAAGTAACTGGCATTTTGGAATGAGATATGGTTCACACTTTTTTTTTTAAACAACTCCTTGCTAGTGTACAGGAAATCCTGTTGACAGAAAATCACTTGACAGAGGCATTTATTCGTCATAGCATCCATTAAATCTCTTCCACACTGCCAACCTGACAGCGAGAGTTAAGTCGTTTCACTCCTACAAAAGCCAGCCCCCTGAAAAAGTGACTGTCTCCTGCCGAGCTCCCAGAGTTCACAGCTACAGTACCACTCTTTCCAGAACAGGCTAGGTGCCCTTTGCACGGTTCTGTGGTATGTTGGCTGAGACATGATGACATCACCACACCTGCTTGGTATTTAGAGCTCAGCACTGATGTTACACATGAAGGTCAGACCAAATGCTTGGCTGGCAGAGAGGAACAGACTCTTCTGGTTATAACAGTTGTGCTACTGATTCTTTTAACCAGTGAATCAGCAGATTCCTCCTGGAGCAAAATTTTGTTACTGGGCAAAACTTGGCTTAACGGCTCTAATGATATTTTGTTGCTAGGTAACATCAGCCTATTGAAAGTACTGTCAGAAACTATTGGGGTCTCTGGTGACGGGAACAGTACTGTTTTTTTTTTTTTTTTTTNTTTTATTAAATCCTGCCCAGTCTTGATCCAGTGTACTCTACTGTACTACCCCTCCCCCCATCTGCAGGACAGCCACATGATCGAGCAGATCACTACTCACTGATGATTCTAATCTTTGAGAAGCATCTGGGAATGTAGCCGCAGCTATCTGGAGCAAGGCCTATACTTATGATATTTTCCCCCATTTTAACTTCAAAGTCTGGCCCTGTAGATCTGAGTGCGGTGTAATGCATACTGACAGGTAATGTGCCGCTGTCAGGGTTTACAGGAGAGAAAGCCAGAGAGGGAGGGGGAAACAAAAAAGATATATGTCTGATATGCTGTTCAGCAAAAAGCACCTTTATTTGAACATGCTGTACAGTAAGAGCAAATGCTTTTGTACATTTTTTCACAAGTGACAGCTAAGGGTAAGCATCAGGCCAACCTCTGCTCTCTTTCGGAGTACTCGTGCTCTCTTTTTAACAGCAAACCATTTTTAAGAGCAATCCTCTGATGCAAATGCACTCTATCACCATGTAAAATGTACATTTACCGCTAACACTGGGCCTTCCCCAAGTAAGCACTGCACTAAAACACGTCGTAAAGATGACAAATGCAGCAGCAGTTCACATTCTCAGTGGGAAAAAGAAGAACAGGGTCGTAAATCGATAATCAGATACACAAACATGGAGATGCATATCATATTAGACCAGCCTAGTGGGAACACCCTCTGAGTGCAGCTGGCAATCAAGGGAAACACATAAAACAAAGAGAGAGAGAGAGAGAGAGAGAGAGAGAATAAAGGNCTGGCAATCAAGGGAAACACATAAAACAAAGAGAGAGAGAGAGAGAGAGAGAGAGAGAATAAAGGAAATGCAAGGATAAAAAATAAATATGACCTCAATATGAAAATATAATATGACCCTGCTTCTTCTCTATACATGAAACCTACAGAGAACTGTATTGTATGCAGCGTTAATGACCCTGATTAAAGCAGTACTGACTGCTGATATTAAATCACTTCAGCAATGAATTTAAATGAATGTGGATGCCAGTATCATAAAGCAAAGACAAGTTCAGTTTGAAAAACAATTTCTTGAATAAATCGGATCATATTTCTCTTCATTTCCTTATTACTTTCATTACATTTACTACAGTAGTGCAGTACTGCTTTTTTTTTTTTTTTTTNTTTTTTTTTTTTTTTTAATTTTCTTTTACCATTCACTCTCCTTGTCTTTGGCCATGTGGCAGCCATAGCTAGTCCCAGGCCCATAAAGAGAGACAAATACCCCCGTTTGTTCAGTCCCTTGTCTGCTCTCATGAACAGAGTGTATCAGTCAGCCAGTAAATACATTTGGGGTAAATGTTTAAAAAGGCTGTTTAGGCAGCAGAAGAATGTAGTGCATCAGGTCTTAGTAAAAGGCAGCTTAAACAGGTCTGGATTTAAACAGGCCTGATTTATAGCCTTCTTTAAGCTGCCCAGAGGAAAAGCCCCAGTTGTAAAGTTTCTAAATGAATGACAGAACAACTGAAAGATAGTTTTCCGTCTCTGATAAGAGGGAGAGGAAGAAGAGAGAGAAAAAGGGGTAGAAAAAGAAGAAAATGACAAAGCAGAGGATTTGAGGAGGTAGAAAAGAGGTCATGACAAACTTATTCTGAGTAATTCAATATTTCTTAATGAGCTATTGACGCACATGGCTGGAAGCTTAAGGAATACACAGCTGTTTAACAAGGAAAGTCCAAACATTCTGATTTGTCTGAGAGTCACAAATGTGCACATAGATCCGAATGTGCTTTTAAAACCAGGTCAGGTTTTGCTCACACACTCTCATCCCTGCACAATATCAGACAGCGGCAGAAGTGAAAGCAGGGTGTCACTACACACACGCACAGATGCAGGAATGGGGCTCAACTGAACAGGGTTGGAGAAAGATTCTGCTGGCCAGGTTTGTAAACCCTACACTCCATCACATGTGACAAAGGTAACTAAAGGAATGCGTACAAGGCTCAGCCCAATCCTGCACTTCTTATCTAAACAGAGACCAGTGCAAAACATTCTGCACCTCAGGATGCTTCCTACACTTTATCGGTTAGTCTAAGAATAAAAAAAAAAAAAAAAANAAAAAAAAAAAAAAAAAAGCACACACAATCAGAGCTACATGTTACCTAAAATGAAGCTAATTTAAATAGAGCTAGGGTGTAAGAATTACATTTGGTGTTTTGGGTGCAAACACACTCACATGAAGCCACAAAGTCACTAGATTATAAGTACAGCCAAAACTAACTTTCATCTCAAGATACAGTTTGACACTTTCCTGACAAATGTAGGGTATCAATAGTTTATTTTATATATATATATATATATATATACACACACACACACACACACATATATATGNTTTATTTTATATATATATATATATATATATACACACACACACACACACACATATATATGTATGTATGTATGTATTAATATTCCTGTAATATTTAAGAGAGAGAGAGAGAGAGAGAGAAACTGTAAGAATAGATTCCACAGCAGCTTAGGTGGGGTCAGACATGCAGAATTCCTTAAGGAAATCACAACAGGGCTATTGTATTTAATTTAGCCTCACATGACTCTCTTGTTCTTCAGAATAAATAAAAAAACAAGTTCAGGACCCTGACCTTTCAAAGACACTGTGGTGAAAAAAAAATCAGTCAAAAAAGACAGCAAACTCTGTGATCTCATCAAGAGACACTTTGTGGACCAAACATGTGGACACCCCCTTGTATGATTGTTCATAATCATGGGTTCATTTACTGTTCATGAATGACAGTACTGCAATTATTGTGAATCAAAGATTTTTGCATTTAAATGTTCAAAAACAAACATCACATCCTACCAATCTGCCAAATTGCTAGCAGCAGAACCACAAATCCTCATCTTGATACCATGATAAATCTGTATCTTTATCTTATGAATTTTAGTTTTAGGTGAATATTGCTTGTTTTCACCAAGGTTGACTGAGCAGAAACACAGAAACACACTAGTTTCCTCTACAATTTCCAGATACTCTTTGTCTCTGCCAACTGGAGAGCGTATTCAGCTTTTACACTGGCTACTCTGTTTTCAATCAATTATAAAGCTAGGCATCAATCAGCAGCTTAATTGATCCCCCCAAAATGTCCCATTCTTTTTTGGACACATTAAATTTGTAGAGACACTTATTCAGTAAGGAGCTACGTTGTCATTAGCATTAAATAGAAAATTCATCAACAACACAGTCAGACAGAGTGGCTGCAGGCTAAAAATGGGCTGTAACCACCTGCTGTCTCTCTCAATATCTCTGAGAGGAAAAATACATTGAGCCAAACATTAGTTATTGCCCAAAACATTTCAAGATTGGCAAATCTGAGTATCCAGGCCATGCTGAATCTTATCTACTGTCTGCCCATGACTCCATGAGATTATGTTGACCTTCAATGTGATGAGCAAATATGGCATGATGAGAGAGAGAGAGGAGGGGAAGAAAAATGGAGAAGGCTGAAAGAGAAAACAGGGGGCAACGATGAAATTAATTGAACAAATGATCTGAGCAGAATCTAAAATTTGAACAACCTTGGCTGCCCTTGCCTAGAGGAGAGAGCAGAGGCTCAGAGAAGGAGACAGAGGGAAGAGGGGTAAAAACACAGCGAAGCACAAGGTGAAAAGAAGACAAAGCGATGCATGGCTGTGTGGGTTTGTGTATGTGTGAGGTGATGTCAAGTTTGAGAGTGTGTATGTCTGGGAGATTTTGTTGAAAGGCAATTCTGAGATTCCTTTCAGATACTCAGTGAACTCTGTCAGTCTCTCACTTGATTTTGCCCTCTCTCCTTCACTGTCCCCTGCTCCTGCCCTTTAGAAACAAGATGAAGGGATGATCAGGAGGCGGCTTCAGTTAAGACCGCCAATCAATACAGCTCTTCTGTGTGGGATGAGACTCCAGATTACACTGAAAATCACAAATGGCAAATGACTCTTTCAAACTACTTTCCTGACTTTGAACATCCAAGTCTGACCAAAGCCTAGAAAATAGGAACTAGGGAACCTCCCTCGCTTTTACCTGATGCCCAGTGTGCAATACTTTTCTCCTAATTCCCTTTTGCTTCAGCAGTATAAAGCCTTTATACTACGGATCCCTGCCGTTCACAATAACAACACTCATCAAAGAAAGTTTTGCTGAACTCCCTAACTCTCATTTCCTAAACGAGAGTTAAAATGCCTCCTAACTCCCCGCAATACTTCATCTTTGTTTTCCTCACTCTAAACCTCCAGGCTCTGAACAATTAGGCCCTTGTTTATGCCTGCAAATTGCTGTGCCGTGGCTATCTGTGTGTAGTCCCCGGCAGCTGGATGCACCAGTGGAACGGCCATATTGATTGGGATGTCTGTTCTTTTAACAAGGTCTGTCTGGTTGCTCTATCTGGGGTGCAGCGGTTCTCATACCTGTTCCCCAAACACCGCTCCACCTCAGCTGAGGTAATGGGGGCAAGCTTCAAAACTGCTTACACAAAACACTCTTTGAAGCCATTTGTGGAGGAAATAGGCAGGTCTCATTGTATTGTTTCTTTTTATCTAATTCTAACTTTTATTCTTTCTTGGTTACTCTCATTCTTTGAGTCATTTTTTCTCATTTTTTTTTGCATGCCACCCCTTATTTTACCTTCTATTCTCCTCCCTCATCTCTTTCATTGCTATGATAACTCTTACTCTCTTCACCAGCTATCCCTGAAGGGGCCAGTAGCAGTCAGTATCATTATTTTCCTGGTCGGGCTTCATGCTGACTGTGTGAGTTTCGTTCCTTCTCTGTTTCACAACCTGGACTGCCCATTTGTTTTCACTCTAATGAAGTAGTGGAAAAGAAGTGGGAAAAAAAGAAGAAAGGACTGGTGAGAGTGGCGATGAGAACAGAGGAGAAAAGTGAAAATGAGGAGAGAAGAAGAGCAGAGGAAGGAGACAGGAAGGAGGGAAGCGAGGGAGTGGATAGGAGAAGAAAGAGGATAAGAGGAAAGAAGACCTATAGTGTAATACATATGAGCAAGCTGTGAAAATCTTTCTAATGAAAACATTCCACTGAGGAAAGTCTGGCTCAACCAGATCAAAATCCCCAAAGTGATAGATCAACAGAGAACCAAGATTCTAAATGTTCACACTCAGACACACACAGACAGAAGGGGCCATTAAAGAAAACTGCAACTTAGCACTGCTGACAAATAAGACACATATAAAAACAGTCTGAAGGTAAGCTCTGTACTGTGAGTTACACAGTACAGAGCTGTAGAGACAGTTACAGTGCTTATAGAACACAAACCATGTGATTCTGAACAAATCAATAAAACGTCTTCACAATGACTGTCTTGATTTTATAGTTATCCAAAACACTTCTAAATATTTCGGCTTTAGCATTCACTGTGTGTGTGTGAGAGAGAGCGAGAGAGAGAGAGAGAGAGAGAGAGAGAGAGAGAGAGAGAGAGAGAGATGGCACATATTTATGCACGTCTGCGTGCAGCTGTGTTTCAGCATATCGGTATGTACACAGTCCAAAGAACAAAATGTTGTCATTTTCCACTACATCACTATAATTTTAGCTGAAAATTACCTGACACCAATGCACTGAATTATGCTGCTCATGAGCACAGCGCAAATTAATACATAACGTTTCTTTGTCTTTGTGGAAGTATAGAAAGATGAATTCCTCCCACAGAGAGGATCTAACATTTAACAGCGGCCTCACTGGAGAGCTCGCTGTTTCTGAGACACGAGCGCCGACACATGCAGCACTGTTGAGCAAAAAGGATCCGTTTTTCACAAGATTAAGGCACTTTTTCCTTTCCTCTTTCAGCTGACTACTTCAAAGGCCTGGCACAGTGTCATAGCTGAAAGGGGACAACATGAATTGATTTGATTATTTTGGGTGAGTCTGGATCAATAGCATTCTTTCCCCTCATCAGAACAGGGACGTTTGGCCCTAAGGGCAGGGATGTAATCATTTGAGAAGGGTGGAGCGCGCCATTTGTCTGGGCCTGGAGGGGTTCTGATTTCAATGCTCCATTATGAGCAATGTTAACAGCAAATAACATAAATTCCTCACAGAGAACACACCATGTTACACTTGCATTTCAACATGTGAAAACTCATTTAGAGACAAAGGAAATCCTTCAGACAGACATGTACAGAAAGTCATATAATACTGTAAAGGCCCGAATGAGGCCCAAAAGCTGCTGAAGGGGGAGTCCAAATAATAAATCTTACAATTAAATGACAATGACTTCACACAACTGGATCTGTTGTATCGAGTAGAAAAAAAAAATATATATATCAAAAATTCTTTATATCAGCCCCAAATGGTGGTGGACACACAATTCAGGTTCCCTGGCAGCAAAATGTATATGGTACGGAAGCACGTTTGTATAAACTGTGACAGAGGAAATCGATCCATCACACCGCTCCACATGAGGAGAACCAGCTGGATCCTGTTAACAGTTCTTAAATGAATTCTACACTTTCTAAGTCCTGTGACATTCAGGGAAGCTGTTACATTAAAATTCACTGCGATTTGACAATTCCAAACAAATTTACACAGACTGAGCTGGGCTGCTGAGGCACAGAGCTGACTGGGTTGTCCGCACCGTGTGTCAAGGTTATCACAAGGCAGTATTTGTCTAAGAATGACGGGACCTCCGCTGAAATCGAACTCCACATCAGTCAGGAGGAAGCTATGTGGGTGGAAAAGGAAAATTCGAGGGAGGGAGTGAGGGAGTGAGGGAGTGAGGGAAACGAAGACAGAACTCTTCATGATTTATTTTCATTAGCCAACTAAATGCTGCGAAAATGACCTGGACAATTCTAAGACAGACAGGTTTAAGCAAGTCCAAATAATGTTTAGGCTGTGCATTTCTGAGTTGGATGTCCGTTTGCCATTGTGATATTCTCATTTCTAACTGTAGCTAGTTTCATGCTACTTATAGGATGCGCTTATATCTGCTTTCAAAAATCCCTGCAATGCCCACATCTTAAACACTAACTGAGCAAAGGCCTTCTAAGGGAAATATTAACATTTGGATGTCTGGAATACAACATTTTCAAACATCAACACAACTGAGGGAGAGCTGTCAACAGAGCTCTCGACAAGGATTAGCTGTGTATAACTGTATATATTTTGATGTAATTTATTTTCACAATGCAAACATTTACGGTTGTTACACAGACCAAAATGTTCTCAGATTGGAGCCACTGTCAATAACCCCCTCAAGCTTAGACAGAAGGTAGTTGATGGATAAATACTGAGATGATTGTCAAGTGTGTGGATCCTGGTGCAGAACTAAACAGATTGAGGTTGTTGAGGGTCAAGCTGACGTAGCTGCTCCCCACACGATTGTTGGCCCAATCAAAATGATTCAAGCTCCATGATACAAGCGTACCATTGCAAATCTAAGAGCCCACATATAAAGGAAACACATTCTTCCATTTGTTTAATGTTTTTTTTTATACAGAACATAAAGTTCTCAATACACTTCTTGAGTGACATACATGCCTGTTTACTGAAGAAATACTGCTGGCCATTCATGCCTACAGCACAAAGCTGAAGAAAGGATAAAATGGATGGATGGATGGATGGATGGATGGACAGACAGACTGTGGCTAAAAGAATTTAAAGTTAAGGAATTTTCACAAGACTTTGATTGCAGGGGAATCTTGTGGAAACGAGAGCTATCCCCCCTCTTCTGTGGTTCTCAGATGTACATTAAGTGCAGAGATGAGATTAGTTTTCACTGAGATTGAATTGGACATGGCTCCAGATTTTACTGCGGTGATACACAAATAAAAGCACGTTAGAGCACTGCCAGAGGCTCAAATGTCAAATGCAAATCAGAACAAATTTACAACCAAATTGAATGAACAGCCAAAAGTAAAATAATTCTGCAAATTAATTTAAACTGTTGATTTGATTCATTCAAAACCAAATGAAGCTTACACAGTGCAGGCAACACACTTTCCAATTACTGTGAAACTTGCAGCAATTTTGACATCATGCAAAAAACTGAAAGTCATTTTTTCTGTTTGAAGGATGACATCACTATCCTCATCACTCAGAACATCCTGAGGCATTCAAGACAAGAGGATGGACCAAAAGGCTATTTAGACTGCAGTAATTATTATCTATTGCTCTCACGGATTCATAGCTAATTTAGTGCAATATAGATGGCTAAGCCTAAAATAAAAATAAAAATTTAACTTTAGGAGTAGTACTATTTAGGAGAGAGTGGAAGGAGGAGCAGGAGGTTCAATAGATGGAGGAAGGAGAAAGTTGAGGGGAGGAGGTGAGGAGAAGGCAGCACTGGAGCCCTGAGGCTCTCATGCAGATACCCACAATTCCCCTGGTCTGCCTCTGCCTCTCCATTTTTACCTCTAACTCACTCTGTTACTCATTTTCAGTGTGACCTCAGTAATAACAACCTATCTCTGTTTATTTCAGTCCCTCTGAGTGAACTTTGTATCACCCCATTCCTCTCTCTCCCAACTCTTGAAACCTGACCATGACTACTGTAACTCCCTTTGTCCCCTAACATAATGAACAACAACAACATCAACAACAAAGAAAGATGCTGCCGTGGGCTGGTCTCATTCCCACACAGGCCTGACCAAACCTCACCAGTGCACCAGCCTCATCTACAATGCTAAAAACTATTTTAGGATGTCAAAAGAGAGAAGATGGCTAAATGGGTGAAGGGGGCAAGCATGCAGTGAATTAATTCTGTGATTCAGAACTGGTAATGTACCTGACCTTGGAAACTATCAAACTCTTTTCCTGTGCTAGATTCACACTCCATTACAACTCTAATAGTACCAATTACTGCTTTATTTAGTGGTGTCATCCCCCAATTCCCCCTTCTGAGCAGAGGGAGAGTAATTATTTATCTTTTCATCCTCCAGGCTAAATGTTTATGAATATCATATTGAAAGAGAGATGGGTAGATGAATAAGGGCGGATGGATGGGTGAATGTGTTGGGTGGGAGGTAGGAGTGTGAAAGCATATGCTTGAGAGAAACTAAGAAAAACAGTAATTTCAGCTAAGACAGGTCATCTGAGAACAGATTTTTATTAGCATGGCTGTAGATATCGATTGTTGGGTCAGTGAGTGTGAGGGGTGGGAGGGGAGTAAATGAAAATGGAATCTAAGTGATCACCTGCTATGTAATGCAGTGACTCTTTATTACTTCTAGATAAATATGATAGATACACATTTGTGAACCATGTGAACCAAGCACACCACTTCATCATTGAGACCTTATGTCGAGGGTCACTGTTCCTCATGCTTTAATTTTATTACAGCATAAATAGATAAATATGATGCTCTGACATTCTTGTAATATTTAACAATCTCTATGTAAGCATTTTATCACAGAAATCCGTGGGGCCAGCCTTAAGGCCGAGACACACCTATTTTATAACGAAGAAGTAAAAATAATGAGTTCATCCTGGTGAAAGGCCCGGACTATAATAAGTCAACTTTTCTCCTTGCTCCCTGCCAATTTCTGCTTGCGCTGCTTTACTGTACAGGAGGGACCATTAAATTTGTTCAGCATAAAAACTAAACAAAGAATTTAGTGCCACCCTGAAAAATTAGGATAATTAAAACACACTGTTACACTTGCCACATGCAGGCCCATCAAGTACTGGGACTATGGTGAATGCTGTGTACTGATTCATAGTACGAGACACCAAGTTGCACATTATCTGCATCAGTAACATAATACATATGCAGGTAGTATTTACTGGGCTTACACATGCAAAATCTTCAGTATGGTCGTTTAAATCCAAAGACATATTTCACTTTTCTTTTGCTATGACTCATCTAGCAAACACAAACATGCATGACATAGACGTCACAGCACAGCATTGGCCAGCATTTAATTGGCCAGTTGCTCCAACCTGGGATTTTGAGGGTTTATGTCGATATGCGTGATTGTTTGTGTGAGCTTCTGAGTGTTTATACATAAGTGGTAAGTTTTTTTTTTTTTTTTTTTTTTGACTGAAATATAAATATGATCTATTTACATTTTGCATAACTTTGACAAATGGCAAGAGGTGGACATTTGCACTGTATACAGGCAAGCATATAATGTATATGTTCATTCAGGGGATTTGTATGTTATGTGGATATATACTGTATATATATATACACACACTGCATTAAAGAAAGTTACTGACAAGCAAAGATTTTCAGTGTTCAACAGAAAATATTTTGTATGTAAAACCAGTTTCCTAAAATGTCCCCTAGTACATACCACTACCAAATCTGATATGCAAACAACTATTGACGCAACGTTTGAGAGCACACTACACATAAATACATACTGACAGGAAACTAGACTGTAGCAGACATTATATGCTGAGCTTTGTTACCTTGTCACATCTCATGAGGCCCAGGTAGCGCAGGGACTTGCTGCTCTGAGCGATCTGCGTGGCTCCCTGATCCGTGATGTCCTTACACCAGCCGGCATCCACTGTCTCTATGGTAGTACTGTACTGGCCGATGGCTATCAGAGCTGTGGACACAGGAGAGAGACAGAGAGACAAAGGGAGTGAGATGGGGATGGAGGGAGGGAGGGAGACATGAGAAAGGTGTTAGTCTGACAGCCTTTTTCATGCAAATTTGGCAGCATTGTCCTCCCTCAGAGACATACAGAAATTCAAGATGAAACTGGGCAAGTCATCTGGCCAGCTGTGACACGTAATTTTGATGTTTACACAGCACCTTAACACAGACATGTATACACAGGGCAACACATTCAAATGCAAACAAGCGTGCACTTGGATATCACACACACACACATATACATATACACACATATATCCATGAGAGTGTTGACATGAGTCACAACACTAAAATGTAAGGACAGATTGCCAGGGTAAAGTGTGACTCCATGCCAATGTATGCATTAATTCTGTGTGTGTGTGTGTGTGTGTGTGTGTGTGTGTGTGTGTGTGTGTGTTTACTGCTGCCAGCGTAGAGACATAGTGCCAGGGTAAACAGTATCCACTGAAACAAATGTCTGCCAGTGTCTGGGGGCTTTGTTACACCTATGAGCGTGTGTGCATACAAACACAAACACACACACACACACACACACACACACACACCAATGCCTCCAAATACACCATGCTTGTCCGTACCATCTTAATTTGTGTTCGTGAAGAGTACGAATGAAAATGTTAAGATGAGAAAAAAAATTAAATGATATCTTCTGTAATCCATCTGAAACGAAGATCTACTTTGTTGCTTTAACACCCAAACTCACACGCATACTACAATCTTCCTCATCAATCTTTGGCCCATCAGTTGTTCAGCAGAGACCTGTGTTTCACGAGTCGATTGATAGTCCCACTTGGTGATTGATTGGCAGGGCCTAGGCTTTGTTCTCCGCTCTCACACCCATCACTAATGAGAGTGGGAAGGGAGGTGGCGGAGCGAGGGATGAGAGAAAGATGAAAGATGGAGGGTAAAGACAAAGAAGCCTTTGACAACACCTTCACATACTTATTTGGCCCTGATGTTGTTTTCTCATTCGCAGAATCTATTTCACGTTAAACTTTTGACAAACAAGCCTGAGACGCAAACTTCTCCGTTTCAATGAGGTGGGAAAAACTAATCTTTACAAACTTCTTTTCATGTTGAACTTTTTTCTCTGTCTCTCCTGACCTCTCCATTGTTCTCACTTTTATCACAGTAAACCATACTTTCAAAATCAATCGATGGCAATATTGTAACATTGGTAACACTTTTTGTTCATAGTGTGTGTGTTTGAAAAGTGTAAGAGTGTGTGCAGTGGGAGCTTGTTCCCACAGGAAAAGGGAAATGAATAATCTTATGCGTTTTACATCAACTGCTTGCATTTAACTCGGTTTCCTCCTCTCCAACTGGGACTATGTAATGCAGAGTACACACACTGTACACACACACAGACACACACATATAAAGGAGTGATCATGTGGACAGCATGTAACATATGTAACATATAGCTTTGGGCACTTGGAGTGCTCCACATGTGGTTCCTCTTGTGCTCCAGCATGATGCCACATATAATGGTACATTATAGCAGTAACATGGCTTTGAAGCTGCAGTATGTTTCATATACAATGACACTGTGGGGCGGCGGTGTCATCAGACCAGATGGGTGAACAGCATAAAGGGTAGCCAGGATGTTTTTAGACTAACGTTGACCTGACAGAGTATTCTGAAAACAGGCACACTTGTATTTTTATGTGTATGCGTGTTTCTGCGTGTTAGACTTGATACACTACATGTGGATGCATGACTCCCAATCCTGTTCCCCTTTATACTGTATGTCCAAATTTGATTAACCTCTCATCTGATGTTAGGACATGTGACGCTGTTCTGAAGTACATAAGATGAAGTAAAAGGAGAGAATGTGATGGTGACGAGGATGAAACAGACCTTCTTCTACATTCCCTTTGCTAACTTTATCCCCTTCAACTCTACTTGCTCAGCCTGACATAGTGGGAGAATAGAAGCAGGCAGGTGCCTCCCTTGCTGAATTTATAAGTGGTGTGAGTGAATAAATTGTCCATGCATTTCCTGATTAGTGTGCTACACTAAGCACACACCACCTGCCTAATCTGAATTACTGTAGACAGGCTCCAGACTTTATTAAGAGAGCCGAAGGGAGAGACGGGGCACCAAGCAGAAAAAGAATGGAACAAACAACAATAAACATTATTTTGATAGCCTCAGATCAGATAATGTTTGTCAGATTGTACATTTACATGCACACAATGTGAATACGGGAAACTACAAAGTAATAAGTGTACATGGATGGAATGAATACCGTAGATCCCATCATTTGCTGAATAAAAATGACTCCTTGCTTAACTGACTTATGAAAAGAAGCACGTCAGGTGAGGAAGTAAAGTTAATCGACTCAATCACATAATCTATGTGTGACTTGGAGTACAGTAACGTTAATTTATGCCGATTTCATTTTGATTATGGTGTTCGTAAGATGTTTGAAAAAAAATCTATTTATTACCTTAATCAGAGTACAATCAAAGTTTTAATGTGCATGTAAATGCACTAGCTATGTCACATGTTGGACTATGTGGGCTACCTTGACTTGTTTGATACTCTATGAACCAGTTCATCTGGTCTGTGTTACACTCTAATATATCTCTGTGTACTCTCTTTCTCTCTGTTTCTTTGATCATCTGTCAGGAGGCAGTAAACTCCAGCTACTCTCGTTCGCAATTGGAAATCATTGGCTGTTCTTGTAATGGAGAAGAGGTTTCAACTAAACCTTATTACTACAGGAGAACAGTTTTGTTCATCTTGTCAGAGACAGAGGGTGTAATCTGAGCTTGGTGGATTCAGGTTGTCAGAGTGGTGGAACCTTATAAAGCACACTTATAAAAATGTGAATATACAAGTTGAAAAGAAAATATTCAGATGTTTTCATATGAGTCAAATACACACTGCAGAATCTCATACTGTACAATCTTCACATACAATGCCAGTCCAAATTTGTATACATTCTAATTTAAAGTTAAATATATTCTTTGAGATAGTCTAAAAATTAATATAAAATTAGAAAATTAAAGTAACAAATACCACAGGTTTTCTTGTAACTCTTTCAGTCATCAGAATAATATCATAACAGCTTACCTTGCCCTCTCTTGTGAGCTTACATTGCCAAATAATGATTGTTCAATGTTACAAAAAAATTTAAGGACCTATTAATTAGCAAGCTCTAGGTATCCTTAAATAGTGTTTTATAAATGGCAGATGAGCTGAAAAAGTCAAATAATTAAGCCTACATAAAAAAAAAATTAAAAAAAAGTAGAAAGTGCTAGCATCAGTTGCAGGACAATATGTTGACTGATACAGGTATTTACGTATATCCAGACCATTTCAAATTATATATAGGACATGTAAAATAACAAAGTCAAAAACATTACATTGTTTGAGATTTAACTATAAATGCTACAATATAGGGTGTTCAAAAACTTTTGATGGGCAGTGTATAAGGGAGCATAGGAGCAGGAAATTGTCTTTCCTGACTGATAATGATTTTCTGTCTGAGAAATAGATGAAGCGATATGCAAGAGAAGTTAAGGTGAAAAAGAGGTGGAAAAGGCAGGAAAGGAAAGAGGGGAAAATCCCATTCTGGCAGCAGAAGCTGTGACTGAGTGGTGACTACACACTCACAGACGGTAATGAGGACACACTCTGCTGCCCTGCCTGAAAATGGCTTCAGGAACCGGTTGTGTGTGTGTGTGTGTGCGCGTGCGTGCATGCGTGCATGCGTGAGCGTATTCTCTTAAGTGTGAAAAGAAGCAGGGAGCGTCAGACTTTGACCTTAAATCCTGGATATCCTTCATTTTGAGAATGACACATTTCACCTGTCTCCTACCAAGTCTGTCATTGGGGGATAAAACTATGTTACCATATGTGAAACAGGTGGGGATCACATTTAAAACCAGTTACTTCACTGTAGTAAAATCTCCCCTGAGATTTGTACTACCACAAAATATATTCTTGTCAATAAATCACCCATGAAAAATTAATCAACTGATCAATTAAATGAGTTTCATGGACCATTGAGTCTCCCTGTCTCATACCCAGAATCTAAGGTTAACTGCAATACCTGAGGTTGCAGTTCCTTAACTTAGAACATATCCAATAATAAAAAAGTATGAGGCATTACTCATATGATGCAATAAGGACTTTGACTACGGTGACAAATGTCTACCAAAGCTAAATAACAAAGTCAAGCTTTAAATCTCATGGTGTTCCATTAACCGCTGCACTATCTCTGAACAGATTTTCATAACCTATTCCTGTCCCATATCAGCCACAAGCTCTTATCAAACACCATAAATAGTGGATTTGTCTACACATTGGAGCAATTCTTTGTAAGGTAACCACACTCCTGACAGCAGGGTCAGGAGTTGGTCAATCCTGCGATGACCGCAATCTGAGAAGAAGCTGTCTTCTATCGGCTTATTCTCCTATCTCTATACCTGACCTCAGAGTTTCAGGGGTTAAGAATCTTTTACAGGCTTATTAGATATTCACTTATTACATTCTTCTAAATAATGGTGTGCCATTACGACTATCTTACTGCTCTGAAACCATTCCCCCTCCTTGTCCGCTGTAACCCTATACATCATAGTTTAGCTGCTGATGAAGACAGAACGCTTACTAAAGACATGATGGTATATGGTAAAGATTTATGGTGATACTGTGTGCAGCATGTGCAGTGTGTGTGTGTGTGTGCGTGTGTGTAAATATGGCAACAGGGACAACAGAAAAAAGCTTATTATGGCTGATGTATTCCAGAAAGCACAACTGTCATATCTAATGTGAAAGACATTCAGTCGGTTCTTTGTGTTGTGTTTAAAAACTTGGCCTCAGCTTTTCCTATTCCACTCTGCTGCAGTACAACAAAAACCCAAAGAAAAACCCTTTTCACATTTCATGTTGTTACTTTGTGGAAGTCACAAGGGATGCACCAATGTAATTTTTCAAGCCTATACCAAAATCTATTATTTTCTACCCACATTGTGCTATAACAAAAATCAGCATGTGCTTCTTTTCTCTTTTTTTTTTTTTTTTAAAGAATCTTACTACAAATACAGGTAGACAGTGAAAGACCACGTCAGTTTGAACTGTATTGTATTCTGTGACATATACTAAAAATAAGCACAAAGGCAATCATGGTAGATGTGTAATTTGCATGCAAGTTTAACTGAGTTTATGCAAGTAATAAATCAGTTACTAAAAACTTTAACCTACAGAGTCACAAGTGTACAAAAACTGGCAGCACAGGAAGCACCACATAGATGTCAGTTAACTCCTTTGATGCCTGTTTGACCTGACCAAGAATTGGCCATATGGCCTGACTGATTAACACACGCTCTTCATCTTCAAAGTAATCAGCCAAACTGACCAGGGTCAAACTGAGTGCCAAAATTAAACTAGTTAGTACCAAAGAAAGCGCTTGAAATACACATGCATGGGAGGCAGGAGACAAGAGAGGTACTGTTGACTTGGAAGAAGATAAGATGAGATTTGACAAATTAAAATGCTGTGAGAATTGGCATGAAGATGACCCCTTGATTTAAGGGAGAAAAACCCCTGTTGTTTACACACTTCTCTATGTTACTTGAACATGAACTTGATATAATGATGCAATAGTGAACTTCATCTTCAGGTCAGACAAAGAAATGCAGATACAAAGAGGAAAAAGAGAGAAAAGGAGATTGCAACAGAGGAAAAAAGAGAAAATGAGAAAAGCAGAGGTTCTATAAGGTGACGTTCTTTGGCCTGACATTTTGGGCAAATGCAATCAAAAGCCAAGGGAACTGAAATTAGCCAGACTAGCAGGAGAGACACAGGAGAGAGGGGGGAACAGATTGAGTGCGACACAAGAAGGAGGGAGAGCACTTTATGGTGGGACATGCTCGATCTGGGAAATTAATTAACCAGAGGGCAGGGAAAAGGCAGTATGCCTTCTTGTGTGTGTGTGTGTGTGTGTGTGTGTGTGTGAGCGTGTAGCGAGGGCATGGGCATTTTCCCAGTCAGGCTCTGATCTGATGTAAACCAGCTGACACACACCATTTTGTAGCTGTGTGTGCATGTGTGGTTTTATGTTCTTTCTGTGTATGTGTGTATATGAGAGAGAGAGAGAGAGAGAGAGAGAGGAAGTCAGCAGACCCTGAAATGCTAAAGTGGTGAGGTAGTCAGAGCAACAAAAAAGTCACTTTGATGTTGTTTTATGGTGGTCTAGCATCTGAAAATAATACACTTAAACACACACTGCTTAAGTAGCTGATGTCTGATAACCTTGTGGAGGGGATGGGATGTTTGAAGAGGAAAGGAAGATTGGAAAGGTGAGTGTGTGAGTGAGTGACAGGGATGGAGAGAGACAGAGGAAGAGTGATGGGCAAGGACAGATAGAGTGAATGGGTGATAAGGAGAGATGGAACCATCACAGAGGTGACCTAGAACAGGTATCCCTCACTACTGGAACAAGCTCAAGCCCCCTATTAATGCACACACATCACAGAGGAGAAAATAGATGCTAAAACAGACAGACAGAGAGACAGAAAGACACACACACACACACACACACACACACACACACACATCCAAGTTTCCCATTGTCGTCAGCAGTAAAAGCAGGATATTAAGCTCTATTTCAAACCAACAGCACCTCTGCTCCTGTGCACCTCTCCTTTGAGATTATTATTTCCTTCCCACCCTTTCCTAAGATCTCTCTCTCTCTCTCTTTCTCTCTCTGTCTCTCTCTCTCTCTCTCTCTCCTACTTACTCTTTCTTTTTCTCTAATATTTTGGACTGTGCGTGAGAGGAACCTCTCCAACTTGACAATAGCAGCAAAGGGGTGTAAACCTTAACAACTTTTGAGATGAAAAGGTGACAGAGGATAAGAAAGGAAGCAACAAGGAAAGAAGGAAAGAGGAGGAAGGAAGAGATAGACGAGAACAGATGGCACCTTCGTCGTTGAGTTGCATGTGTCTGACTAGAATTAGCAGTGTGTGGCAATAGTTACAGGTTTGGTTATGGATTATGTCTAATCTTTTAGCACAGGGAGCAGGTTTTAAAGGTAATTACATGCTGCTATTGGATCCAGGTCTCACAAATGGGACTCTCCTACATCATGCTTATTAAGATCCAGAAGAGAAGAGGCTGCTTTTCCATAGTGCTTAGGACCGAGCACAGGTTAATGTACCGTGGAGCTCCCTGCCAATCTTAATGTCATTCAAACTCATCTGGAAGGTATTAGAGTGTTGTTGCTGAGATCTAAGCTGTTCTTTCAGTTCTGTGATGGAAAGAGGAAAAGGAGGGATTACTTTGGATTGTGTACGTTTGTGCAAGATACACGCTGAGGTTGTTTAAAATAATTTGTTCAATGTCCTTAATCAGTGTGACTAGAAATAAAATTAGTCTCCAACTTGGATACTGACAAACATCAAAATTGGACCATTAGAAGATGCTAACATTGACATCATACGGTTTTCATCTTGACATGCCCCATTGTTTCTGTCTTTTCCCTCTCAATATGCCTCCTGCTTCTTTCTCATATGTCAGCATGCCAAGTGCCGCTGCGTCTGTCTCTGCGCCTTATCTTTAGCCTTTAACTGTCCACTCTGTCTGCTTTAACCCAAGGGGGAATCATTTACCAGACACACACACACTTCCTCTTCCTCCTGACAAAATCACCCAAATCATTATGATCACAGGAAGGGGGGGAGAGAGAGAGAGAGAGAGAGAGAGAGAGAGAGAGAGAGAGAGAGTATGTATGTGTATGGGTGTGTGAAAATTAGGGCTCTACCTAGCCCCTGAAACAGCCTTAAAATAAATGACCCAGTTCCAATTAGTTGCACAACAATTTGGTTAGCAGACCACTGATAGCAAGCAGACCCACCCAAGGAAAAACTTAAGTTTTACCGCTTCCTTCTCTACACCACAAAACACAAATAGTAACAGACACCGAAGAAATGAAACAATGACGTGACATGACATCACTGGAACTGTCTGAAGTGTCATTTAAGTGTCAAGGAAAAGGAAAAACAAAAGGGAACTAACATATGGACATCTCAGCATGTGTGTGTGTGTGTGTGTGTTTGTGTAGAAAAATAGATGGTGGTTTACACACAAATACACACTTATGAGGGCTTCCACTAGACTAGATCCTCTCTGGTGGTATTCTGTGTTCACTTCCTAACCACAGCCTTAACCACCACCCTACACATGTAAACCTAACCTCATCTAAATTATCAAATAAACTCTAAATCTATCATGTAACCCTAAAACCCAAGTCAGACTGAACTTAACCTTAACCAATAACCTAACTCTATCTCTAAAAAAAGCCCTTAAGATGTGAGCACAGGCTAAATATCATTAGCTTTCAACCTTTAAAAGGCCACGTATTCCTATGCACTGCACAAATATCTACCATAACACTAATAAAACATGAAATGACTTGCACTACGTAATTACTGCAAATGATCTACAGTCCTAGTTCAATGCTAACTGGTAAAATTAAAGGCTGCACTGTTGATTTAGCATGACATTGTGAGCAACCAGCATGTTGCAAATCAGCCTTTGGAACAAAAACTAAAGCAATAACCTTTTGAAAATAAAAAAAGAACAAGTTAAACTGTACACATTTACCCCGTAATAAATTATTGAGTTCTGCTGAATAAAGACAAAGAAAAAAACTAGAGGACAGGGAATTATGCTGATAATTAATTGTGCTTCGGTTTAATTATGCTGATATACAAAGTACAAATAAAGATTAAAGGTCTCAATGTACCAAAGTTGAAGTTGCAAACAGAGTTGTTCATTGTTTCCATAAACCAAAAAGATAGCAGCTCAGATGTACAATCTATTCCTTTTCATATCTTCTCTTTCTCCATGTTACTTTCACTGTCACTTTTATACAAAGTCTAAATGACTGATGGGAGTCTATTACAGCGCTTATTCAAAAGCTCTTTAGCAAAGTTTAAAGCTGCCATGATGTTTTCTGATCAATACCTGGCCATAACTCAAACACACGTCAAGCACCATTAATGCATACTGCACACATATGTTCATTTTCATGAGCTTAGACAGTGTTTTTGATCAATAACTGGCTATAGATCAAACACCTATTTAAGTTTATGGCTAACCTTTCCCAACACTCATTTCAGTCGCATACAGAGTAACTCATGTCTTACTTGAGACTGGCGCATTGACTGCATCTATGAAATTGATAAGTGCTCTTAAATGCACAATGACAGTTTAAGAACCTTGTTTTTGTGCTGCAGCGTAGTCAGAATGTCTCATAAAAGCACAAAACACTTTTCTCCAGGAGGTAACTTCATAGTCAGTGCCAGAGAGAAAAATACACAGCAGACCAAATCTGCAGATAAAGACTCCAAACAGTATGATAGTTCTTTTCTGCAGGATAATTTGCTCAAAAGTAACAAGCCAAGTGGTGTGCTGGGAAATGGTTTTCACCTCTGAGGTTTCGATATACATAGAATTTATAAAATGGATGTTTCCCCACACACACATTTCATCTGAAATACAGGTGGATGCTATTATTGTAAACTAAAGCTTCTCTGCATCAACTGCACTTGTGACTACAGTATTTTTCAGCCAATCTTATATGTAGTCGCTCAATAATTTTAATGGTAAAATCACCCTGATAAGTAAAATACCCCCTTTTTTTCCATACATCATCAGAAAGTCTGCATCAGTTGAAATACATGTAATTTTAATCCTCTGGAGTGTAGTAATAAAGAATTAGTTGTAATCCAAACGTAGGCTTAAATTTTTGTCAATGCATTTTTACTGTTTTCTGTACATGTGGGTTGGTGTATGTGTGCTTCTGTTTGTCGCCTGACTCAGACTGCTCTGCTATCAAATCCCTCATCTCCATGTACCATCAGCAGGAAACATGCTGAAATGTATTCCTACATGCACATCTGCCTTTCTCCCAGTGCTTTAACTGTCTCTTGGGTCCTTTTCCATAATCTATTCCTTTCCTTTACCTTTCTCTTCTTTCCTTCCTTCTCCACCTTCCCTTTGCTTCCTCCTCCTCCTCCTCCTCCCCTCCTCTCTTTCTTCTCATCCTCTTGATCCTTTCTATAGGATGTTTCTGTGTTCAGGGTCAGTGTCACCCTCAATAGTGATTGACCTTCGGCCTCTTTACAACTGGGGTCAGTACTTGTCGCCATGGTGTTTAACATCCACACAGGAGGCCAGCCCTGGGCATGAATATAATGTACAAGTCAAACATGTACACTGACATTATTTATATTATCAGAGATGTGGAACACTGACCTCTATACCCAGTTTAATCTTCACTCAAGTTGTAAGCCAAGAGACAATAATGCAAAGCTTCCCCACTATTCACTTCAATATTTTTTCCTCTTTACTTCCATTTATGTCCCTCTTTCTGTGTCACCCTCCCTCACCCTGTCTCCCTGTGGTACAAACAGGTCTCTTTTTCTTTGGATTCCTGCCTCTGTGACTTCAACTGCAGGCTATTGAGTTACACAACCACAATAGAACGACATCCCACAATGATAATTATCCTGTGTAGTGATGGCTGTAACCTATGCCTGGGAACCAAAGAAGAACATTTATTAAAATGGTTCCTGCTGCTCAAACAAAGAGCTCACTGGTATCATAAAACAAACAGAGCAACTTCAAGTTTTGCTGATTTTTTCTAACGGCCTCGATTTTTAATCAAGTTGAGCATGTGTGGTGATTTTATTTTACTACCTGAGGGTAATATTTCAGTGCATTTCCATCTTCTAGAATATACTCTTGTGGAAGCTAATGAACGAATTATGCACAAAATAGCTAAAGCGATGTCATTCAGACGGGATAACAAACACTAATTATTACACGTACACACATAGCAACTTAACAGGCACCTGCACATCAACACCGGAGGTATTACAGAGACTATAATTTCACAAAAAGATTGAAGCTTTAGACCAAATAATTTGTAAACAAAAATGCTCAGCAACAAATGATGTGACATCATCTTTCTGAAGCACTATGACTTCCTCTGTTTGTATATTTTGCATACATACAGTATGTTCATGTTTGAGTGTGTGTGTGTGTGTGTGTGTGTGTGTGTGTAGTATGTGCTTAAACGATACATGTGTATATGTAGAAGTTTATGTTCAGACAGCATGTGTTCATGTCTTCAGTGTGTATGTATTTGTATCAAAGTGTGCGGTCACCATGTTTGTGTGTTTGTAAGCGCATGCATGTGTTTCAGAAGGAAATGGGTGGGCTTGGGGAGGCCAAACACTCAATGGGCAAATGATACAAGTCCTCCACTCCCCCACCATAAATTACCAGCTCATTACAGTAATGCAGCCCATTTAGCATAGGAAGAAGAGGGAGGAAAGCAGGGAGACATAAGAAAGGGCTGTGGGAAAGGAGGGTAACGAGCATAAGAGGTTCAGCAAAAAAGCATAAATATCAAGGAAGAAAATGGGGTGAGGACAAGGGGTGAAAGGGGGAGATACTAGGGGGAGAAGAGAGAAAAACAGGGTGGGAGGGGTAGAAAATGAGAGAGGTTTACTGTGATGTTTAAGGAGCCTTTAAATCTCAACAGAAGTGCTTTTCATTAGGTTAAAATCGATCATCTATGCAGCTCTCGAAAAAAAAAACAATGGAGAAATATTAATATAGATAGTAGATACACTAGGAAATGGAGATATAGAAGCAGGCAGAGGAGCGGGGGGGGAGAGAGAGAGGGAGAGAGAGAGAATGGGATGAGCTGTAACAGTTGTAATTGAATAGTGAACTGGAGAGGGCCTGAGTGCAAGCACTGATTAATACAATTCAAATTGATTGTCTCCTACTAGCTGTGAGAACATCTCATTCTGACTTTCATATCTGAATGTTCAGCATGTTCAGCATGTCTCTCTCTGTCTCTCTGTCTGTCTGTCTCTCTCTCTCTCTTTTTCTCTCTCTCTGCATGTGTGAAACTGTGTGCGTGTGTGTAACCGAGCAGTTACGAGGGGTATAGAGAATGACAGTGCCCTCTAGTGCTTGCTTGCTCTTTTGCCCCACCTTAACCAAATAATCCTCCTTTTTCTTTTCTTTTTCAAGCTTCTCTACACTATCTGCACACAGTGGCCATTGTTGGACCCATCCTACCTTCAGGAGAAACCACCTGCTGCTTGATATTCCAACATAACAAACATTATGTCTTAATTGGGTTTTGTCAGTTACTCCATATGTTTTTGTAAGAATGCGCATTGTGGTAGTCAAAAACATGCCTTCATTATCACATCCATTAGTTTTTATCCAAGTTTTCTTTAAAACAGACAGCATTTAATTTCAAGCTACATTTGACACTTCAACTTTACTATTTTTAAAATCACATAAAATGAGTAAATATTAAGAATCTCATTATACAGCATGCACCGAAACATGACTGGAAGAAATGTACACTAGATAAAGATAGTAATAAATGGACTATAATTCTAAAGAAGACAATGTCCTCCTTTTACACATATTTTCCCTGTTTCTCCCTCTCACTTTATGTCTGTTTGTCTACAAATTACAAAGAAAAAAAAAAGACAGGAGAAGGAGAGTGCAGTCGTATATATCCGAGCGACGATGGGTGAGGGAGGAGATTCAAGTTCAATTTGCACCTAAGAAGTAATGGAAAAGGATTTATAGGTGGGGTGTGAAACAATCATTCATGTTAGCAAGTCAGGCCCCGTGTTCAATTAATGATAGCCAACGTGTCACACTGATTTCCTCTCCTTGAGAGCTAGAGAATCTAGTCAGCATTGTGAACTCAGCTCATGCTTTCTGCAAGCCCCTCCCCCCCCAAAAAAAAATCCATTGCTATTCTCTCTGCTTGCCAACAATGGGCTATTTAGGCAACTGCCTGAGCCACACTTTTCAGAAATTGTAGTAATTCTGCCAACTAAGGAATGTCCCCAAAATACCCCAGGCAGAGAAGAATGTAGGTAGAAAGGGAGAAAATAACACAGATTCTGTGGAAAGAGTGAATGATTTGAAGACAGAGAAAAAAAGAGTGAAAGAGAGAGAGAGAGACTAAACCTCTAAAACTAACATTACACTGTGGGAAGAGACATTTCCTGCTCCTCTGCCTCTGTCTCCCTCTGTCTGCCAGTCCATCGTCTGTCCTTTCATCTTATGTCCCTCTTCTTTATGGTGGCATTCAAAGCATGTTAGTGAGAAAATTACAGGATGGGTCATTCTTGTCCACTTTACACTGCATTTTCACTGATATACAAAAACATACCCCGCATGAGTTGTGATCAGATAGCGCACTGTATCCTGTTTGAGCTGTTCCAATAAGAGATATATTTTCTAATCTCCTTGGAAATAAATAAATCACAAAATCTTTAGAATCATTTGAAGTAATTACAATATTATTTTATTAGCCATTATATTACTTATTAATTAATATCTGTAAAAGGTATACAGAAAACATCGACACCTATGATAATTTTCAACATACTGTATGAACTCATGCCATGGTGAGGTACTGGAGACAGTGACCAGGAGGTTTATTACAGTAAATAAAGAAGATAAGGCATGTCCATTTGTCTGGATTTGTTGGAGTATGACTCACAGAGATGACATACAGCACGCCTCATGTCAGCACTAAAATCATCTTTGTACTATACTACCATACTTTGGGCCTTTTTATTCTCTTTAACATGAAATTTATGTTACATGGCTTTCTCTTCTTTTCTGTTTTCTGGCGAGCAATTAATGTCTTATTCGTAGAGGGCTCACTCTAATTATCCCAGAAAATATTTGTTTCTTTTTCTATTTCTCTCTGTCTCTCTTTCACACACAGACTTTACCTCCTCCTGCACTCTGCTTCATATTGCATAAAAGATGCAATTATTCTCTTATTTGTAAAGCTAAGGAGAAGGAGAGGAGTTAGGTGGAGAAAAAAAGGACAGAGAGGCCAGGGGCAATCATTGTATTTATTAGCCACTTCAGACAGGCGTTGGGGACAAAGCAGTTTGTTCTGCTGACATGAAGAATCTTCTTTACAACAGGAATACTATTCAGATTGAAAGAAAGAGAATTACTGAATCAGAAATCTGAATGGAAACATCTAACTATGGCAAAAATAATTTTTTTTTTATTTTATTAAAAAAATGGTTTTGTCAAGAAGGAAACAGTCTCAAAGGTTAACTCCTTATAGTTTACTCTAATAATAAACTGACCTAAAGAGAAAAAAATATACTATAATAGACATAACATTTCCCTGAATCTGTCTCTTAAACTATTAAAGATACGACAAAAGTCTTTTCATGCTATCAAGTCTGAATTGTGCGTATTACAAATTAGGTGTTGTTGCATGTTTCTAGCATTATTTGCTACTCTACAATAATTCCATTAATGTGTTCCCTGTTTCAAACATATATTTTAGTCCATCAGATCCAGATTCAGATTAATCAGATTCAGACAAAACTGCATGTATTGATAGCCAATTATGGGATATACGATTTTAAGACTGATTTATTTTATTAAGATTACTTTTGAAGAAATTAATAAAAATAAAAAAATGAAAAAATAAAAAAACAATTCCCTATTCCCTCACAATGTTAAGAAATCATTTTTAAAATTCCTGGATCTCCCCTGGGTCCAAGATGTGCAAAAAAATTATAGGGTTTTTCCCATGGGCCACACCCCCACCCTTTCTTCAAAATAGATTCTTAACTTTTTGAGTAATCCTGCAAAAAACAAGAAACGGCCTCTTTGGCAGAGGTAATTATGCAACAAATAGCAATGGCAATGTATAGAGAAATGGTAAATTAATTAACTAATTAGCTCTGCAAATCAGCTGAGTTAACGCAAAGGCACTGACAGCTGAAATGACAGACAGACAGATGCATATAGATAGATGTAAAATGAGACTGATGTATCAGTTAGGAAATTATCTCATCCCCTAAAATTTTATGTCATGTGAGACAGCTATTAAGCTGTTCTTATCTGTTGCTGTCCAAGCTTTATCATAGCAACTTTACATCACCTGACAGCTCAATAAGAAAGTAATGATGGAACATTGTGTTACCATAAAGTACACCACTTTTACATTGCAGATAGCAAATGTAGCTGTGGCCAAAATCCTAGAAAAACACTGGGATACCTCACACCCTTCAGTCCTAATGTGAATAAATGGTGGTAGTCCACAATGTCACTATTTTCCCTACTAAATAACAATGAGATCATAAATAAATTCTTTCCACTCTCATCTAATGTCCCCCCTAAATATCCCCCTGTAGACAACAACAAACAGGTGTTGAGTATATGAGAAAGTTTGGAGGTTAGGTGTCAAGTAGATACAAACTGTGAGAGCATCAAGGTATTGATCCAAGCAGCTGATCAAAGCCTTCATTTATTATGGACAGACTAGGGACAGGCCAAGGGTCCACACACATGAATGATTCAGAGACCACCCTATATACATGCAAACTATGGAAGTGTGCCTTTAAGAGACAGAAAGAAAGAAAGAAAGAAAGAAAGAAAGAAAGAAAGAAAGAAAGAAAAAGAAAAAGAAAAAGAAAATAAACCTTGTACAACCCATAAAAAACAGGCACCCACTCATGTATACACCTCCTGCTCACACCAAATGAGTTTGTTTCAATTGCTCCTTTCTGGCTGTTATCCCAACTGTGGACTGAATCCTGAAATATACTGCTCCATCATTCCCAAAATGTGTAATCTAACAATTACATGCTGCACTGGATTTGATGATCTGACTCCCACACATTTTGTAAATTAGAAAAGAGATAAATCTTGTGCTTAAGCCCCTACACCCTTGTGACTCCCACCCTCCTATTAACTGTTTTTTAACTCTTGTGAGTCCTTCAGCCCAGAAAAAAGAGCTTAGCTAATCTAATGTGTACTCTGGACCAATCAGCAATGGTGAATGGACTGCTGCTCAATAGAATATAATAGCCAATTATCGTGCATGTACGCTAATGGCCCACATTAAGTGGATGGACTATGGGAGTGGGAGGTGGATTATTTAGTAAAACAATGTTTTCTACCTATCTGGAAGTGTGTTGCATAGACGTAGGCAGTTCGGTGAAGTGGTACACTGCAGCTTACTCAGGTAATGTTGAATCATTCATCAAACCACAGTTACAGACATTTAAAGGAACAAGGTCTGTTCTCATTTTGCAGCATCATGCTTCTAAGAGCCTCAGGATGCAGGAGAAAAGGGTTGCTGTGCAGTTCTGTGACATGCTGCACAATCTACATCCACCCTTCGATATAGTTGAGTTATTTGGCAGAAGCAGCACAAAGCTTGAATCTGGCTATTATTTATTCTTGTTTATGCTTTCTCCCACATAATGCACATATACACACTCTCACAGCAGATATCTGTGTATATGCACACACAAACACAGGTCAGCACCACCTACCCATAGACAATCACTGCATCCCTCTCAGAATTTCCCTTCACAATCACCTCCACTGCAATTAATCAAAGCTTGTTTCTTTTTCTTCTGCGAGTTAAGCCTGTCACACTTACCTCTCACTCTTTCATCATCCCTTGCTTCTTAAAGAGCCACATGGCAGACAATATGAGCCCTGTGGGGGCAGCAATATGACACAAAGTCGACAGAAAATAGCGGCCATGGTTTAAATCATACTGACATGCAGATTTATCACTGTTTAACTTGTCCAAAGTGTCTCCTCTAGTTGGTGCAGATCTGAATGTGTGAGCTGGTTGGCTTTCCTTTGGGAGGCCCAAAGTCCCAGCCAAGCTCAGCTCAGCTCAGCATCCAGTCAACAAACTAATACCGATGTCAACAGCATACACTGGCATTGTAGGATTTCGCTTCTCACTGAGTCATTTGCATTGTTGAATCATTTAAAGGCCACAATCTAGGTTTATTCCATCCCTAATCTGTATCATCTGAACCCACTTTATGGTTGACAAGTTTCATAACCAACTTTAAAAAGTCAGGTCAAATTCAAATGATGTTAAATTTGGCTTACTTGCTTTGAATGCATGTGGTTACTTTTCCTACCTACTGTAGCTGATAGTGAGATAGTGATGATGAATCTATATTTGATTTCCTAGCGTCACCCTACATGACTAATTTAAAAGACCTTTACACTTTAACACATTTTGCTTGTTTGCTCATATTATTCCTCACTTGTACAAAAGGAAAACTCAAACCTCAAAAAAACACAAACTATTGAAGCTGGGGGAAAACAGCTTTTAACAATTTATCTTCTCATCATCATCATCATCTCATTGTATTGGTTGGTGGCACATTTTTTCATGGAAAAACATACCAGTTGTAGACAATGTGACAGTACGTCAAGATATTACATACTGAAGCCTGGCAGAAAGCCATCCTTTTTGACAAAAATTCAACAATCACCGCTGCTGGGAAGTTACTCAGAAAGAATAATCCATTACAAATTACTTGCTTCTCTTAGTAAATTGTAAAGAAATTACTTTAGTTGTTACTTAGTGAGGGAAAGTATTTACATTATTCACTACTTTGCTTTGGTTTTTTCAAAGTCCAGCCAACGGACATCAATAATGGAATGTAGCAAGTTTTACAAAGTGGACACAATTCACTTTGCTTCCCCCAGAAACAATGCTGTAGCTAGGGCTACTGAATGAACTGAGTGATGATTACCTTATACATGTGGGGAAAATATACATGAAAAATACATCTATGTATAAGTTTATAACTGTTTCAAAAAGAACATTTTACTTACAGGTAATATTTCAGCAAAAAAATTCTGAATTCAAATTGCTTTAGCTTGTCTCCCATGATAACTCAGAGTTAGCTAATATTAAAATCCCAAACACTGACTATAATTGCAAATTACTGAAGGTGGAAAATGAATATTGGCAGGAAATACTCAGCTATCCTAACTGGATGCACACAAATGGAAAAAGTATATAACTGCCATCTGGGGATTTTCCAAAGGCATTTTTGGAAATGTAAAAAATTACCAACTTAAGTACAAATAGACAAACAAGTCTGAGATAAATTGGGTATAACCAAATGGAAAATTATAACACTTCATCACAAAATAACATCTCATATGTGATATTTAACAGTGTAAGAGAAGCCAAGAGTGGAATTCTCCTTTACAAACAGGTTGTCACTCGTGATTTAAAGACATTTTCATCTTTATTAGGCGAACAGTAAAATATGCAGGCCACATTTTGTTTATGATCCCTTTGGTTGTCATTTTCTACATGTGAAGGGAAAATGCTTTTTCTCAGCATAATATGAACACAGGCTGATGAGCGCACTGAATTTAATTTTGATTACCAAAATGTATGTGCTAACAGTTTCAAAATTATATGTATTAAAATCACATCAATCAATATTAATTTAACAAGTTGGATTTGGCTAACCAATCACAAACACAATTATGTGAAAGTAACAACTTGAGGGTCTGAATGGAAGCTACCAATTCCAATGCTCAGGTTGATTTTGTTGTTTTGTCTTTATTCTTTCAACTTGAAGGTGTTTACTCTGTCTATCAAGACCCAGTTCATTACTACATCTTTCTCATCTCTGTATTTATGGCAATATAATGCAATGTCTTTCTTGCATGATTTTGTACAGTTCCAGACATCAGTATTGTTGGTCCCTTGACAATCATGCATAATTCATCAAAAATACGGGGCATCTCTCTCTCTCTCTCTCTGACTGACACACACACACACACACACACACACACACACACACAAACACACCACATGTGGCATGCACACGCACATAAGTGCCGCCATGCTCCAGTCTGACTGTGCATGATGGATGCAGCAGTAAATTGGATAATGCAGCACCAAACCTAAGAGACTTGTGAAAGGAAACGTGGGAGGAAAGAAAGCGGGAAAGGGTAATGAAATAAAAGTCAGTAAACCTGAGCCTGTTGAGGGACAAAAAGCAGGATTGATGCTGAGTCATGATGCATATAGTGTTAAAGTGAGATTAGTTGTTATATGAATAAAGGCTAGGGAAAGAGGAAGATTGAGAAATACAAGGAGAAAGAGAGAGAGAGAGAGAGAGAGAGAGAGAGAGAGAAGTGCAAAAATGAAAAGAGGACACTCAAAAGTCTAAAACAAAACCTAGTTACAGTAAGCATCCCCCACAAATGATAAGTCACCCCTTGGACCAATAATTACCTAATATTCACCTTGTGACTTTATGGGACAGAGAAAATGCTGTCACTCAGTAGATTTTAAATTTTCATGTCACCAAGTTGCTTCTAACCTTTCCCCTTCCCTGGGGGAAAGGATGCATGTCACCAGACTGAACTGGTGAAAAGCATCCTTCCCTCCAGCTTTGTCAAAGGATGAGTGGCTTCTAATTGTTCTCATGACCGAGGGTCAAATAAACAACAGAGTGCCCCCCCTCTTCAAATAATCAATGCAATTTTAATCTTTCCCAGATCAAAATGGAGACATGGATCATCCTCCCCACGCTTAATCAAAATCCAATGAACCGTGTCTCAGATACTCCAAGTGATGGATGGATAAACAAACAACTAGATGGGGTCCAATTGTTAGTTCAAAACAGAGAGAGCCATTTGCCCCCAGATACAGAGATATGTGCAAACCCTTTGTGAACCTTAAACCTGAAGTGAGAAGTACAGAGATGGGAGGAAGAAATAAAGGAAGAGAAAAGGTAGGCCGATGTTGCAGGAGGCAACAGGGGGTCTGCTTTTAGATGGATGGGTCCCAGCTATTGATAAGGTCAGACCTCATTTGCGCCAGACCTTTAACAATTTGTGAAATGTAGGGCTAGCCATCGGACTGTCAGTAGCAATTCGTCCCTATAAAAAATGGACTTGCTCCCTGGAAATAGTGACTCCATCGTAAAAGCATGGGGCCCTGGAGCTGCACTGCTACTACTCCTCATATAAATTCCTCCCAGTTCTGCCTCTGCCCATTTCATATCTCCACAATTTTGCTGTGTACAATCTGGCTAGCTTAGTTTCTTTCGAAGCTGCCCTTGGTGTCAATACATTCGTGTGTGAGAGGCAAGTGGTCACCTGTCTTTATCAGTATTAATGTAAGTAGTGGTTGCACATTCACCTACTAGGACTCAAAGAATAAGGGGTCAGAAAGAGCAAATGTGCAATCAGCGAAGTGGGATCTATGGCAACAGCACTACTCATCACTTAATCCTTTTTGACCCCAAGACCCTCATTATTCCTTTGTTACACTAAGGTCAACTATCACCATCGAGGAATACTGAATGATAAATTTTCCCACTTGAATCAGATGAAGAAACACACAGTGCTGTTGCAGTACGTATTTTACAGTGTAGAATAAAACAGTATATTTCAGCAAATTTAACATCATTCATTACTCTTGCTGGCTTTACCATTATCTAAGTTGAGACAACATGACAATGGGGCTTTACTTCATAGCAGTTTTTTAAATCTGTTTGTTTGCCCAGAGCTTGTGTGGCCTGTATGACAAAGCTATGCCTAAGCAGCAATTCATTTACTGGTGGAGGGAAACTTTCGGGGCCCATTAATTCATGCTGTAGATGCTTATACCAGCGTAAAGCACATTTCCCAGACTGTCCAGCACACATTTCAGATGAGCCCGGCATCTAATTTGTTTAAAAACCAGCTGATCCATGTCAGCTTTTTAATGTAAAATACAACCTCTTTTGATTAAATTGGACTGTGTGCATCTCAAACACCCTCATATATCAAGGAGCATAGGAATTCACTTTTTTTTTTTTTTTTTTTNTTTTTTTTTTTTTTTTACTGTTCATAATTAAAGTACATAAAAAGCTGACCTGCTTACTCATTTGAACAAGGACATATAACATGAGTCCAGAGGATAGTAACTCCCTACAATAAGACACCAATCTGGCAAAGTACCAAAGCACAATAAAAACAGCTACTATAAAATAATGCTACCATCAGTGTTTTAGACATGCAATCCAACTGCATCTCATCATCCCAGTGCTCACTTCTAGAAAAATGGCATCAACATTATTGTCTGAAATAAGTGAGTTTATTCAAAAGTACTTCCGAGGGGTTTAGGAACCAACAGATCAACAGGTTGCATCGGCTCACTAACAATCTGAGTAAAGACAAAGCATGATTGGCTTGGCTTTGAATTGGACGTTTCAACGATACACACTCTATGCAGCTGCAGCAACAGCATAAAATGGTAATGGTACACTTTAACGGATCAAAGCACCAGCAACCAACTGAAGGTAATGAGAGAACTGCATGTTAAAAACACAAGGCACTCTAATGAGTTCTACAAGACGTATGAAAAAGCTGAGGGCATCAGTGTTGTCTTTGATGGTGTGTACAGAAAGGTATCTTACCAGGTAGAGGGAAATAAATCTTGTAATCCCATCCGCCTCTATGCTGCAGATGGCTAGCGTGACTGAGGCTAATACAGTCCTCAGGCTAATTGACATAACAGGCCAGATTGGTGTGTCTGCACTGCCTGGCCTCTCCATGTTTACATTGGAGCTCACTCACCATCAGTCATAGCAGCGAAAACAAGAGCCAAATGGAATGATACAGCAGTAACATGGATCCATGGAAACATCATATAGTCACATTTTAATCACATTTTTTTTTTTGTTTTGTTTTGTTTTTTTAAATTCTGTGTCAAAATCCTATTTGTAGCAAGCATCAACAAGCAAAAATAACACCTCAGTGTTCGGCATTCAAAGCTTCACTGTCAGGTATAAATAACCGCCATACCAGTAAAAAGTGCAGGTTTACAACCTATTAAACAAACCACAGTGGTTTTGTTGAAGCTATCTAAAGCAAGTTTTATCACCATGCCAAACAAAGTTCCTGGTTGGCCTGCAAAAAAGAAAGAGGCCTTATCAGCCAAAGGAGCAACTAATCCTCAGGTCTGAACACTCTGCTCTACCTTGACACATTTGATTAAAAGTCCAAACATGAGGAAAAAGTAAATTACATCCAGAAAACTACTGCCATTAACTTAACCACATACAGTTGTTCATCATGGCAGTGAAGTTAATAACACAAGAAAATGGGGCAGACATTCACAGGCCAAAATCCAGCACTGTAAGCTTTCCATGTCAAATCACATTAATGTGGCCTTTATCGTGTTAGGGTGTAATTATCAATTCTATCGTCATGATTCTTCAGCAGCTGGAGCTGAAATCAAGAGGCACAATTAAATTTCCATTCAGAGTTCAAAATGCTCTGAGCTGCTTCAACAATGAGAAGCAAGTTGCCCAAAAACACAAAATAGCATCACAGTCGGTAGGAATTATTAGTACTACAAAATGAGATCCCTCTTTGCTTTCTGTACTGTGTCTTATCGGCATGATAACATCAACTTGCAGAGCACGTATTGAATCTGTGATTCTGACTGGCCGTAACAACAAATTTGTTTCCTGCATCTTTCTTTCCAGGCTATTAGCCTGCTAGCTCCAACACAGGTGGCTGGCCGACCCTGACTGCTGCCATATCAGGCAGAGACCTCTGAGCTGAAATCAATAGCAACTGCAGAGGACAGAACTTGTTTGTCACCCTGTCCCTGGTCTGTCAGTCACCATCCTCCATGTCCTCCGTCTGTTGCAGCCACGTGAGCTGGCTAATGGGCTGTCCATTAGAGAGCCCTTGAGAAGACAACATGTCAAATCATTTTCAATTAGGATGCTGCAAATTGCAAGAACCATTAGCTTAGATGTTTGTTAAGTGAGGGAGGCTATAAGGTCCTGGATGTAATTTAGCATGTTGGATAAACTATGCAGATTTATATAATATACTATCATATTCTTTCCTAGCCCTGTCAAGGGTAGTCATTTGTATTGTGCATTTATGCTTAAATCAATGAAATAGTCCGTTATTAAATAGCAGTTAGCGCTACACATTGGTGCAAGACAGACTGATTAAAACAAAGCAGACATATACTAAGCAAAAAAAAAAAAAAAAAAAANAAAAAAAAAAAAAAAAAAAAGTACAGTGCTACAGTTGAGAGGAGCTCCACCCAGAACCTTCCCAAACTAGCTGTTCATTCTGATGGGAAACCCTGACTGCTCCCTGTGGCCTGAGGTAACACTTCATCACAAGCAGGAGCCAGTCATGCACAGGAAATCTTAAATTCCAAACCCTTAATGCATAAGTGAAGAACTTGACTTAACACTTGGATCAGACCGTATCTTTGAAATCTCAAAAACAAATAAAGGTAGGAGTTACAAGGAAATAAGAAAGAGATATGGGTAAATACCGACCATTCTTGAATGCTATTCTTAATTTATTATTATGTAAATCATTTAGCTGTTTATTACCTGTGTACTGCAACCCCCCTTCACTACAAGCCCAGCCCTCTAACGGGCCCCTATAGGGTTAGCCACTCATCTTCACACTTCAGTGAACTCAAATATTGCTTTTACATGCTTAGGCAATCAGGATGAGTTTATTCAACCCTATAAGGGGCACCCAGGGACCATTCCACCCCTCATCCCCAAATTCTTCAAAGCCTAGTGGAACGGCAGGCTCGCNCCAGGGACCATTCCACCCCTCATCCCCAAATTCTTCAAAGCCTAGTGGAACGGCAGGCTCGCTCATTACAGGGCTCTGCATGTGATCATATAGTAACTGGATTATAATATACAACAATTCTCTACAGATCCGTTGATGACTATCTGCTGTCACTGAAGAAATATAGATGAGTGGGATACTCATAGCTATTCAAGAATTAAAACCTCATTGGCTGAGAATGTACATGGAACATTTCAGCCAATGGAGCCCCAGTGGAGGGTNATTAAAACCTCATTGGCTGAGAATGTACATGGAACATTTCAGCCAATGGAGCCCCAGTGGAGGGTGGAGCCTGTGTGAAATAAAACTGAGATATCAGATTAGCTGATAAATTTAAAAGTAAATTCCCCACCCTGAATGAAGTGCCCTGACAATGTCATACTGGACTGTATTATATCACACACATACACGCACACAGCTGTTTGTAAGATTCTTAAATCACAACCCTGCTATTAAATAACAGTAATGTAAAACCATCACATGCATTTTATATTTTTGTAGAAAGATTTTATGGAACTGTGCTACGAATACAGAAAAACTGTGAGAACTGTGAAAAACTGCTCAATAATGTGTGACTTTGGATCCTCCCAACACTGAATCATCTGAGTCGTTACAGTGTTTGTGTTTCTATCTCAGAGCACATGTGCAAACACACAAACGCTACAACACACACACAGGCTTATGCTCAGAGCATATGGTGTATATTTAATGCATTTTCCATATGTTAGTAGATCCCATTCACAAGTGTCACAAATCCATGCTGGGAGAAAAAGAAATTAGACTGAACCAAATGAAATCAAATACAGAGCCCACTCAGATACAAACCCACTTTCGACATCACATTTGGAGAAGCTTATTAAAGGAAACCAGTGTGGAAGTGAAGGAAAAATATCAAGTGTAAGGAAAATTGATATGAACAACAAATGTGAATCAAATGAGTCTTAATTGCCTTGGAGAAAGGCAATACACTGCACAAAAACACACAGACACACAACAGACATTTAATTCATTCATTTTTCAGGTTCTCTGGCCACAAGAAACATTTAAATAAAGTCTCTTAATTAACATGCACACTGATTAGAATGTCATGTTTCAGAATGGGCAATATGTCTCCCTGTCACTCTCTCTCTCTTACACACACACACACCTCCCAGCCAATGACTTAATAGCTTTTTTCACCTGCAGTCAGTGACAGGCTACAGTATATAGTCTTTGAATATTAAGAGGAAAGAGAGGGGAAAAGAACAGGAAAGGAGGAGAGACGGAGTGGGAGTGAGCTGGAAAGAGAGATGTATTTCATGGTTTGACTGTTAATGTAAATGCCCTATTCTATCAAACATTTCATATTTCAATGCCTATTTCCACTAATTCTGCTTTACTGATGCTCATCCTGGGAGTACTGCTCTGGAAACAGCCAGGGCTGATAGTAATGGATGTTATGTTCACATTGAGTGACTAGCAGCACAAAATGAATGCAGATGCTTCTAACCTTTTTGACTCCGCAACAGACACAAACAGGACCTGCTTCAAATGAATTCTCTCACTACAAAATGTAACTCACTTCTCTGCACTCCAATCGATTATGACACATTTTTTCTGGCAATACTTCAGTCTCAAAGAAAGAAAAAGCTGTATGCATTTGTATATTTGTGTGTATGTATCTTTCTACATTAGCAATACTAGCCTAATGTATTAGCCAGAAGTCAAGGCCACTCGGATACTTCCGACTGCATTCTGAAGTGTGGGGAAATAGGTGTCAATAGAATGTGTCTTTTACCACAATGGAGACGTGTTCTGCTGCATTCCAATGGCGCTGCTTTGTTGAGCACCTGCGGCACAGCGCAGCCACACAGAGAAGAGAGATACTGAAAACAATTGGTAGGCCCCTGGGCCTCACAAACATAATCTTAGAAAGAGAGGAGGAAACATGCGTTCACAATTACAGCTAAGAAATGAGTTTCAGTTTCTCATTATTGCCACAAATACACTGCTAACGCCTGTGCATGTGTATGTATGTGAGCATGCAAGGAAATTACTATATATGCAGACATGTTCATATATATGTGTGTGTGTGTGTGTGTGTGTGTGTGTGTGTGTGTGTGTGTGTATTCCCCCCAACTATCATCAATTGCTAACTTGAAGTATGTTTGTAGGATGAGTACATTTTCCATCCCATAAACCATGTTGAGCCTGCAGATGGAAAAAAATTGACTAAGTCATAGCCTGTAACCAAACAATAAACAGAAAAACATTGAGCCAATGTTTACCTGAGCTCTCCAGGGTACATATATCGGCGTGAGACAGGATCCCAACTGCCATTTCAGTGAGTTTATAACCTATAAGCCTGTGAATTTGTGTGTGTGAGTGTGTGTGTGTGTGTGTGTGTTTGTGTGTGGGTGTGCATGTAAAAACTCCCATGGGGAATAATGAAGGCTAATAAGAAGTAATAAAGGTAACATTGACCTTGTAATAGCTGGTTTCCTGCCAGCCCGAGGGTCTGAAAGGCTGTCTTTGTGTGACACAGGGTGCTGTTTAGGCAGATCACTGAAAGGGTTAAATAAACGAACACCAAAGAAGACTTTTTTGTATCAGCAAAGCTTGACATGGCTTTGAATTGAAAGAACCATACCACCCATTTTGCATGTTTGAGCCAAATATATTCAATTTTCATACACATAAGGTTGCTGACAATCATTTTCCAAAGCATACTACTAGAATCCATCCAGCCATCCATCCATTTTCTAAACCTGGTTGTCCTGTTGAGGGTCATGGGGGGGTGGAGCCTATCCCAGTGGTCATAGGGCGAGAGGCAGGACTACTACTGGAATGGTGAATTAATTTTTTTTTCCTACCTTCCAGGCCGCTATTAGTTTCAGTTCATTCTGGTACGCTACTAAAATCAACTTGTTGATGCTTGAAACTTTCTTGGGATAGGTAATCCATTATCATGAACAAGACGTATATTCAGGGGTTTTTTTTTTTTTAGAAGTAATGTAATTTTAGCATTTAGGCGCAGTAAAAAGCAGGGAGTGAATGTATGTCTCCACCGGGGAATATGGTCCCAAAAGAAGACCTGCGTTTACTGACACATTTAAATGACCGTGACTTCATAAGGCTGTGTAACTATTAGCAGGCGAAACATCGATTTTTAAGGTGGCTGTATCGCTTGAATATTTGATTTTGAAAGATTAAGAGATTTTGCAAAATATCAGGAAAGCTGAAATATGGTTTAATCCTTTGGGAAATGTTTGTCAGTAATGTAACATGTATGGAAAATTGAATATATTAGGCTCAAACATGCAAAATGGGTGGTATGGTCTGAAATATACATACATATACACACACACCTTTAAAATTCTAAACAATTGATTAATAAAAAAAAAAAAAGATAAGAGGTTAATTGAATTTTGTTTTGCTTTGGTTATTTTTTTATTTTGCATTCAAAGACCTGTTACTTTTCATTCTATGCAATTATGTTGTTCTACACTCCAAACCATGACTCTTATGTTTGTTGAATAAAGAGATCTGAATGGATAATCAAGCATCAGAAACACAGTAGCAGAACTGTCACATTTTGAATGTGCTAAATGGTTTTGTTAAATATCACCATGTGCTGCTATTTGTTTCTGTCTGACAAGACAGAAACAAATAGCAGGTTCACTGTGTTATCTGCAACCACAGGATCTATAACCTGAGCTCATTTCTATGCATCAACATCCTCTGTCAGGGAGTAACTTATTTCACCTTTAGTGAAAAAATATTAATCTCTTGTGATGAGTAATAGTGATGAGTGGCAAACATATAAAATATAGGGACTTAATGTGTTGTTTTCTACACTCCAATACAAGCACTCTGATAATGCTTGTATGAGAACATTAGTGTTTGGCACAAAAAAAATAAATAAATAAATAAATTATAATTAATTAAATTTCACATTTTGATTCTAATTTGATTTAACTGGACTTATGATTTTCCATTGTTGGCAGTATAACCTTGAAGGTTAGAGACGTGTGAGATAGGAGCCTGTGAGTTTAATTATGGCACAAAAAAAATTAAAAAAAAAACAAAGAGAGAATTAAAAGGATGATCACATGTTACAAGTTCAGACATGAAAACACAATAGCAGCAGCAAATAATCAAAAGCTTCTGTTTGTACTGGAGGCTGTGTTATAACAAGGCAGAAAAAAAGCAAGGTCAAGGAATGTGTTGATTTTTCTCTAAAAGGTTTACCCCTCTACAGGACAATATGAATATTCTGGCTGCAGAAGAGGCAGGCAACCTTGAAGCCGTGAACTCATTGTTTGTTCTCTCAGGCTTTTTATGCTTCATCTGATTCCATCATGGTGTCTCTGAGGGCCAAATGGCACAACTCAAAGAGCTTCACCATAAGCTTTGAATGGCCTTGAAAACAGGAAAGTGATTAATGTACATTAGGCTGTGTGGCCTCCACACTGCACTTCAGTTTAGGTGACTTGTGGTGACTTGTTGATGAGTTTTTTTGTTTTTTTTTGTTAAATTCTTGGATACTTATACTGTTATACTATATATATATATACATACATACATACATACATACATACATACATACATACCTGTAATTATAATGTGTACAGTATATAATCCGTAATGTTTTACAACCCACCTTGTCTAAGTGAATTTCCAGAACTCACACTGAAAACCCAGAGAAATCATTCCTGATGTTGAAGCATGTCTTTAGATTTTCTAAGTGCAGATAGAAATAGTGATAGCAGTAGTTAATGACTGTTTCTGGCTAAGAAAAGAGTGAGCATTGTGCTACTTATCCCAATTACATGTCATTTTGCTGTATTACACAATGTTTCTTTCTTTGCCTATCTCCCTGTTCACAATGACAGCAAAATAATGAATCTAAAAAAGTGTCTTGCTCTTTCATTTAAAGGAGCTAGCACCAAAGATTCATATTAACAGGTCTTATAATGACGTCACACCATCTAGGTTTATATTTCACCATTTATTTCACAGGATCACCAACCAACCATATGGACCAGAAATGTAGGATACATCACCAACAGCTGTTTTACTCATGTAAAAGGGTTCTAGGGTGGATTTTATCATTAAAAATAAAAATGTATATGTGCGTGGTTCCTCCACTCAATTTCTCAGAGCCACATGCACTCACACTAACAGAAATAGGAAGGAAAAGACAGGCTAAGCTCCTATATTCATTTTTTTCTTAAAATAATGCACCTGATCTTTCCAATAATCCCTGATTCTTCCCATACTACATATATCTACAACACACACACAATAAGCATGTAGAATAAGAAAGAGAGTGAGAGTGAGAGAGAGAGAGAGAGAGAGAGAGAGAGAGAGAGAGAGATGCACACAAATGCAGGAGATATGTCTTGTTAGTGGGAAACAAATGGATAGTTGTGTCAGTATTAATCAAATATGCGAAATAAAAATTCTAATCTGCAATTTGACAGTATGCACTCAGTTGCTAAACATTCATTTCTCCCAGTAGCTGTATAATCTGCTTTGTCTTTTCATGCCTGCCTTTGTTTCACTCCACGCATGTGTGTAAGCGCTAAAGCCACAAATACACAACTAAATACACAGCGAAGTGACATTCACACAACTAAGGATAAACACAAACAGATTCCGAAATGTCTCTTTTCCGTGTCTGTGTGTCAGGCGTATAAGTGAAGGCTTACAACACACTCATTTTCTGCTAAGCCTTGCTATCCATCAGACCACACACTGTTCGCGCAAACTGCCCTCCGCTGGTACACATCTGATTAGGGGTGCTGTGTAAATGAAGCTTTAAAGGACAGACTGATAACAATAGAAGCAGAGGAAAGGAGGAAAAAGTGAGATTACAATATGTAAAGAGGAGGAGATGAGGAGATGTGTGACAAAACTAAAGCACCAGACAAGGTGGGAATCAGTGAAAGAGGAAAATAATATTATAAATGAAGCGGACAGGTGGAAAATCTGTAGTGGAGAAAGGTTGTAACATGCAGTCATGTCAGAATCGCAGTGAAAAGGGATGAGCTCTTTAAGACCAGATCCTTTTCATATCTCATCATTCACCATTCAAACAGTGGCAACATGCATTTTCAGACTGAGGAGGCAAACTGCTTTCTGAAGGTTGTTGCTGGATTATTACAGTTTGAAATGGCCCAGATCAATCACATAAGGAGAAAATGCCAACACATTACAAATTATACCATCTATTATATACTTTTGCATTGGCATGATAATATACTGGCAGATAATTTTTCTAGTTTGGCTAAATGTGGAATTTGTGATTGTTCTGGTAAAAGTATGTCTCTAAATACAAATCGTTCAATTCAGTAAAAGAATAAAAGTGTCATATGGGAAACCTAATGAGAAAACACTGGATATTATAATCATATTAGTGCATCAATATTTAAAAGTGTTTTATTTTGTCAAATAAGGATTGGATGAGCATGATCCTACCAGACCTGTAATTAAGATATGTGTGTTGAACTCATATGGAAACTAAAATTGAAGTATTCAATGGAACAAATCCAAGTTAGGTCTCTTCTTACTTCCCATGGTGTGTTTTCTACCTCTGGACTGCTCATTATTACAGGGTACTATCAAGTACAGTCAAAATACTGAAAAGCAACAGTAATATTCCATACTGATAGAGCACTTTAAATTTTCAATTAACTTTGAATGAATTCATGATTGCTTTTATATTCCTCCAGAAATATATAGACCAAAACACTGAAGTCTGTAGCCAGGACAAAGCAATTGGTAGCCTTCAGTCATTTAAAATTGACCATCTGATTAATTTTGAGCACATAATTGAAAACACTATGAATATATATTGTATGAAATGTACAGGCTTTATGTAATTTTAAAAAAATCATTTGGTCCAACCTGTCCTGCCTGTCAAAGTTAATAGCCAGTGGGATTGTGTGCTTGCAATAAATAAGTTAACATAAGTGCACATTATACTCAGATTTGTGTGTTACAATTAAGGCAAAAAACACAGAGTTAGCTGTATACACAATAATTTCATAGGATTTGGTCATTTGCTGAACACATATGACTTGTTGATTAATTGGCTTAAGAGAAGAAGTATGCCAGATGAAGAAATGAAATGAAATATCCAACTTATACAGTATATACATCCACAATAAACTTGCCTAACAGCAAACAGAAAAGTGGAGCATTTACATGCTCGAGCAAATCAATTTACAATCACATAATCTAGGTCTGTTACTCAGAGTAGATTGAATTTTGATTTCAATTGCCTTAATCGGGTTAGAATCAAAGATTGAACATGCATGTAAACATACTGACAAATTGGTGCAAGTTCTTCTGTGTGTCGCCATGTAGCTCAATCGACCCCATAAAAACAAAAATCAGTGATGAAAACTGGTAGCTTAGTAGTCTGCTCACGTCTGTTAAACAAAGCCTGGGTATTTATTGCGCATTCAAAGCATGTCTATGAAAACGGTGTATTTTTGAGGAGGCAGTTAAGATAACATGCTTAAAACTATTACACTTCATTTTAATGCATGTTTATAATGTGTTTTGCAAGGTCATGACATCAAATGGTGTGTATGTTTTAAATCATTTACTGTATGCTTCTATATTCACACATGACTAAGTCTATCAAATATGCATCACCACTTGATCAAATGCAAATCTGTAATATCTAAGTAAAGTATAACACCAGACATAATACTGTACATGAATAAGTTGCAGGGCAAACCACTATATAATGATTCATAAAAGAAGTACTAAAGTACACATTTTAGAAAATGGAATTCTTTTAATAAGAAGAAATATTTTAAAGTTTGGGAGACATTTACAGCCAATCCAACAATCCCATTCATCTTATTTATACAAAACAGACACAAATCAAATCAAGCACAGTGTGTGTTGTACGTAAATCAAGCATGACAAGACATCATTTTTCTTTTTTTTTTATGATGAGAGAACAGTGATTTATGAATGCCTTTTATCATATAATCATGTACAAGCATTTCAAGCACATAAACATATGCATACACACACTGACTCACTAGTGCTATTGATCAAATGGTGAGAGGGAATCACCAGCACTCTGTGACACCATATCAGCCAGAGCTGCTGCTGAAACGTGTTTCAGTCATGAGATAAGCCTTTTAAACACAACTAGTGTAGTATGCATTCATGGCCACTCTCCTTCAAGTGAAGGATGTACACTACTTTAAACAAAACAATATAGAAAGGACATCATGAAGAGAGAGAAAAATAAAGGAGTTCAGAGGAGTCAAAGCAGCTGATTCAGTGGAGAAAGAAAAGAAAGAAAGAAAGAAATGCCCAGTGAGAAGTGATGGTGAAAGGTGGTATCAGGAATCTAAATGAAAAGTGACCTTTAAGTACAAATGTATTTTGCATTTAGATATGCAGTAACCTTCCAATGAGCAGAGGAATCCTACAGAGATAAAGACAGGGATGTTCTTTTGGACAGCGGCCACCAAGATGGAGCAAACCATGGCAACGATAGGAGGTAAATGACAGGTCAAAGGTCAGAGTCAGCAGGAGGAAATGACATCAGCAGGAAGTATGAATAAACAGTGGGGGATAATCACTCAATACAAGCATTGACCTTGCAAGGGATTAGCAATGGCATAAAATCTCAAATATACAGATGTAGAAAAATGAGAGATGGGGTGACCTTTCAAAAATAAAGTTTGGAGTTTCAAGTTCTGTGTTTTTACTGTAGGATATACGCATAAACTTAAAAAAACAAAAGTAGAATGAAGATTAAAATACATCCATGTTTGACAAATATTTTAAAAGATTTTAGTCATTAGTCAATGATCAGCTTGAGGTGTCCTTGAATAAGGTGCTTAAACCTACACAGTGTAGTTTTTGACGACTAGAGCGAGGTCCTGTATTGTTTGTGCTTATGAAAGAAGCACAAACAATAGAGTACAAACAAAACAATACTAATGCTAATGTGTTGTGTAATTTAGACAGTATATAAACAGCAGATTTAGAAAATGATTCATTTGCATTGTGTTTTGAAGCTTTGCTTGAGTTTACAGGGTAACAGCTGATGGCTGAGAGTAGACAGTCATCTTATTGCTGTTTAGTTTTCATTTTGTTTTTTCGCAATCTGAACTTAAAACATATTGGGGAAATTTATAAAACAGTGCAAGATTTAACGTATCCATAAGGGAAAATATTGTCATGAAATCATACTCCCTCTTTCATAAATGCATGTTAGTGGCATCGTAACATTTGTCTTGAAAGAGGCATTACAACAGTACCTCCTTATTTACATGTCGGGCAAGCGATTCATAAAACACACTGGCCCAGATTCATAAAAAACGGTGATAAGGAGTGTAGCTGTGCCTTAATGTGCGCCGTGATAATTGAGGTTCATTCGTAAAACTTCCCCCACGATATTCAGCACACCGCTGTCACATGAAGGTCGCGTTGCTATGAGGTGTGACAGGTAAAAGCCAATGAAGATCAGCATGTTAATGAGCTGCTGCATATTTATCNATGAGGTGTGACAGGTAAAAGCCAATGAAGATCAGCATGTTAATGAGCTGCTGCATATTTATCAGCACCTCTTGATTCATCTGGTTTTAAAGCCACAAATCGGCAAAAGAAAAAATACATTCTGCTCTACAGAACCTGAGAGCCTCATTTTAAAAGACTGATACTAAAATAACAGTGGGGGTTGAGGGACTCAGAAGTGTGCAGAGTAGCAGGTGAGGTGATTGAACAGAGTGCCTGAACATGTCAAACTGTCAGATCAGATCAAAACTCACCATTTAAAAACTGACTGATCAGCTGAATGAGTTTGTCTATCAAAATTATTGATCACTAACACGTGAGGCAAATAAAGTTTTAAATGTCGAACAGATTTCATTCTGCTGAAATTTGCACCGGCCTGAAGCAGGGCTTAATTTTTGCATGTCGCTTTGTTTTATGAATAACTACCAAGACATGCAAATAAGGAAATATCTCAGTAACGCCTCTTTCAAGGCAAACACTAAAATATGTCGGTACTAGGCATTTATGAATGAGCAAACATGATTGCGCCATGATTGTTGCACATAGCGATGCAGTAAATCATGCACTATGGTTTATGAATCTGGGCCACTGTCACAAAAAATTAAGACCAGTACATTTCAGCTCTATAAAATCTGGATGACATTTTGAAGTTGTCTCGTGTGTTACTGATCAATAAATTTGATATATAAGCCAAGTCAGTTGTGTATTTAAGTGGTGAATTTGGATCCGATCTTGCAAACATGCTTGTGGCACTGTGCCTCTTCCTCAAGCCTCATCTGCTGCTCTCTGTATCTCACTCTCATACGCAACACACACCCACACCCATCTCCTGTGCAATATGATATCTCTTACTGTCAATTAGGGCTAGGTGATAAATCGATTTAATCGATTAATTCGATTTTATGTTGTGGCACAATGTGCAAAATGGCTGAACCAGAAAAACAAATTTAAAAAAAACAACTAATATCTAACTATTTTTAGTTAGATATTAGTTAGATACTTTTAGTTAGATACTCTCCATCAATCAAGCCTATTCCCGTTTTGTGCACGTTAAACCTACAAGCCTTGTTTATACTTTCCGCGTATCCGTGAGGGTCCGCGGCTCTGCCTGAAGCAGACATGGATGCAGTTACTAACCTTACCAATCAACGGTCCATCACGTTCGCTGGTGTCACGCCCACGAAGCTTTCACAGGTCAGATGTGCCAGCAAGATGCCAACAAACACTTTGACTGAGGATGAGCTTGTTTCTACAAAAGGTAACATCTGTTCATCATTTGGAAGTTGTTCGGTTTTGGGCTTCATGGCATGCAGCTCCTACAAACTTTACAGACCCGTTTGCTCCACGCTTCCACGTGTGGAAAGTTTATAGGTGCTGCAGCTACTAAAAGTAGCAGCCCTTAAAACTATTTTAGTAGCTGTGACAGAAACGCAGCAGAGTGGCAGCAATGCAGCCCTACGAGGTACAGATCTGCAGTCAAAGCACAGCGAAAAAGCAAATTAGGTTTTTTTTTTTNAAAAAAAAAAAAAAAAAAAAAAAAAAGATTAAAATCAAAAATCGGCCATCAGTGTGAAAAAAAATCGAGATTTTAGTTTGAGGCCATATCGCCCAGCCCTACTGTCAATCTCTTAAAATGTGCAGCACTAAAGCAGCATTTTGGTTTCCTTTGCCCATTTAACATAGCAATTTCGCTTTGACACCACAGGAAGCACAAAGTGTGGCTCTCAAACATGAAGCAGCTCATTAACACACTGATTTTCATTGGCTTTGTTTGATAGCACTGATTAATGTAAGGGAAGCTTTATGAATTAGCTTAAATTATCACAGTGCTTATTTTGTGTGATGCAGTGTAGTTACCATGCATTTTTATGAAGTCTTCCTAATATTTTTTAACATAATATGTTACTGGCTAGCATGACTTATATATTATAAGTTATGCCATGCAGAGACTAATTGCATAATGTGTGTTGATAAATAAAATTTATGGAGAATTAATGTGTGACAACAGCTATTTCATACAAATTTACATAGTAACAGGTGGTTATCCACCCCACCCCTTTCATTTTTTAATGAAACATGAAAGTCTTAAAAATCTTGTGCCATAGGTAGTTTAGAGATTGTAATAATATTTGAAGATATTTTATGAATTCGGGGCATATAGCTCTATGTGAATCCCTGTTCCTGGATCTTTAAGTTACTGAAATCTTTTTCCGACAGCATCAATATTTCATACTTGTTTGTCAAGGCTGACAAATTGCTGGAAGGTCACAAAGATGATCAAATCTAGTCAAAAGTTAGAGAAGCCAAGAGAAGAAGAAACAAAAGTGGAGCAGTGGAGTCAATAACACAGACTGTGATGATGAAAGGGATGAAAAGAAAATGAGAAGCTGTGATGTAAGGGAGCATTTCCCTAAAGGGCTCTTCTAAATATTACCAGACTGAGCCAGAGTTAACTATAAAGCTCACAGCAGGGAGCCTTAACTATTAAACACCCTCCCAAACCTGGTCACTAACACACATCAACACCCCCATAACCTGGTGGACAGCTCCATTTGCACCTACGAAAGAGAAGGAGGAGGAAGATGAGGAAAGTGAGATGGAGTTAGAGAGCAAGACAGTGAGAGAGAGGAAGGAAAGGGGGCAGTAATGCAAAGGAAAATAAAATGAGATAACCAAAGAGAGAAAAGGGAAGCCTCTCAGCCATTATAGAAATACTGAGCATTTTACACCTGTCCACAGGCAATATAAGTGCTACTCAGAGACAATGGCACAGTGGATGTGATGCTGCCTCTTGAGAAATACTGGTCATATGAAGACACACACACACATGCACAGTGGAGCTAATAAGAAAAATAAGAAAATGCAATGTTTCACTTCTATAAACAAAATCCTTATAGCCAGCAATAACAGGGACATCTACACACTTACACAGTTTGGTGTTATTGAGTCCCACGGGCACACTTAAAGCATGCTGTTATTAGGAATTACAGGACTGAAATGATGGTGTAAGAGACAAAGAGGGAGGGAGAGTGAGAGTGAAAGAGAAAGAGAGAGATAAAACAAAGAGTCAAGAGAGAGAAAACAAATGGAACATTTATATCAAGGCTCCATATATACACACAACACACACACACACACACACACACCTGGGGCATATTGTTAATAAAGCTATCTCTAACTATTTGAGAAAGCAGAAAGCATAAGAATTCATAGATACCCTTAAATAACATTCTCCTTCCCAAAGTATTCATACACATTCATACACACAAACATTTATATATGCATAGTATACACACAAAAATTAGCAGCTCAAGCATTTTTTTCCCCCAAAAGTTAAGGCAAAATGTGTGTGTGGGAATTCGATAGCGTGAGTGTTATGGGCTTAAAAGTGTATCTTTACTATGTGTGTACTGCCTGTCTGATTGCGTTTGTGTAATTGTAAGTGTGTGCAAACTGGGCTACCCTTGGCATAATCCCTGAAACAAGAGAAATGTGTGTGGTGTGTGTGTGACCAGTATAATGGTAGACAGCATAAGCCCTTGCCTTCACTGCTTAAGCCCTCCTCACTTTTCTCCTCCATAAGGCAAACAGTGGATAGACCACAAGGCTTAGCTGGAGAAAGAGGAGGAGACGACAATATATGGAAACTAATTCAATTTCAGCCTCTTTGCACTGCTTTCCAATCTGCAAATACCGCTACAGCCCGATGCAAGGAAATGGAAATCTCAATTTATATACTACATACTACAGAATCTGTAGATTGGAACCCTATGGAGATGTACTTGTGCACTTGAGCAGTTATCATCCCGTCAAAAGCCTTTCCTCTGTGGAGGTTCCAGTCCAGCTTCTTGAGCTGTTTCTGCTCCCTCCTTGCCTGTCACCCTCTCAATTTTCCTGCAAATCATCTAATGAAGTTTCCAAATGTACAAATGTGGGAATAAAGGCCATTTTTTTTATTCTCTACAAAATGCCTGTGCTGTAGATTCCATGGCAACAGCTGTCTGTTCCTCACATCTAATAGTGCCCTCCACAAATATTGGCAACCTTAGTAAATAAAAGCAAAATGGACTGTGAAAAAAAAGTCTTTATTGTTTATCCTCTTGGTCTTTCACTCAAAATATTATGAAAAATATAAGCTTTAATGAAAGTAAAATAATTGAAAAGAAAAATAAATTCTTATCATGAAGTAAATATTTTTCTCAATCAGCCTGGTGTTGTCTGATCGTATTTTTGGATTCCTGACCCCAAGACCCAGCTGACATCTGCAATTCTCCAGCTGTGATCCTTGGAGATTTTTTGGCCACTTGAACCCTCCCTCCCCCTCACTGTGCGTGGGATCAATATAGGCACACATCCTCTTCCAGGGCCGATTGAGAAAAAGATTTGTTTCATGATAACAATTTCTTTTTCCTTACAATTATTTGACTTAATTAAAAGGCTATATTTTTGTTAATATTTTGAATGAAAGATCAAGAGGATAAACAATAAAGATTATTTTTTTTCACAGCCCATTATGCTTTTATTTACCAAGGTTGCCAATATTTGTAGTGTGGTTTTACCTGTTGCACGTTTAACTATTCAACTGTAAAAGAAAGATGAATTCTCATGCCACACATCTCATAGTAGCAATTTTGCATTTGGTTTAATTCAGTTGAGAAGACAGAGTAAATAAAAGGACACCCATACTGCAGCATCCAGATGTTCTTGTTGAAGTCCAGCTGAGTTGGTGTAGGTGTACCACTCGTTGTTTTCCCTGCAGCTAAGGCATTCTCATTGATTTGCAGAGATAATAACCCACTTTATGAGTCTTTACCCTCACAACATTCAGTAGCACTCCACAGCATATGTTACTCCCTTCACCTCTTTGTCTCATTGTCTCTTTGCCCTCGAGAAAAAACATACAGCTTATGGATTTTCCCAGTAGGTGCTATTTCTGAGGAATACTGCTCCATTGGTTTTTAAGGTCATGGTGTGATATGGAAAAGGGTCACGGCAACTGGCCCGTGGGCTTGGCTACCTGCAATTCTGGTGTTTTACTCTAAATGTAACTGATGTCAGAAGGTCTGCACCTGGGTAGTTCACCTGCCAAGGTGTGCTGTGATGGTTACATGCTTCAATATTTAAGCTCCCGGGCAAGTAAAAAAAGATATAATTTTAATACTGTAACTCTGCCAAGATCAAGACCATGTAACATGTCCATACTGATTTTGTCTTGACCCAGTAGTTACAGTAATATTGTCCCTGTCAATAGTAAAATAATTTTCAAACAGAAAACGTATGCTTGTAATGAACATCTGGCTTTTAACTGATTTATTATTAATCTTGATAGACTGTTGTATTGGTACATTAAGTGTTTATAATTTATAACTGTATTCATTGTTTTCCTAAATGATCATGTCATTTTTCTCTGTGCCCACATGATAAGAGCAGTAAAATCCTTTTCTAATTTAATTAAAAAGAGAACAATTTAATTAACAACATTTTTGTCATTCTGGTTGATTTGACACACTAATTTATAGATGACGGAGAAAGAACAATAACAGGAAAAGAGAAATGACATATAAAAATAGTTCTCAATCTGAATTCAAACCACCAAACCAAACAGGTTAAAGTAAAATACAAATGAATCTCGCAGTGTGTCACATTAGCCCCATTTACACCTTGCACTGCATGTGAAAATGTGATCTGCATCCAGATAAGAAAAAATGCACGTTAATGCAAAGTGAAAATGCATGCACAACACATTGGAAAGCAATCTGATTACATCTGTAAGTGAGCTGGCTCATCACAGCTTGCCAGGTGTAACTGCAATCTGTACAGGTGGGATAAATTTCTAAGACACCCATACTATTCACAAGCAGAAAATGTTACCCCACCTTGTAAAATGCAAGTGCTGTCATCTAGATAACGTATCCGAATAAAGAAATCACATTTTAAAGCAAGGGGTAAAACGGACCTAAAACCTGGCATATATAAAACATGACTCGCTGTTGGACTGGGCTTGCTGCTATGTCTTTATTAATGAATACATTACATTATGGATCCATGTTATATTGCAAACCATGAAACTGTAACCTTTCTTATTCAACACACACATTCACACACACACACACACACACACACACACACACACACACACACACACACNCACCACCCCACTCAGAGCGGAGATACAGACAGACAAAGATTGTCTATTGACTTGCTCCCCTTAGCAGCCCACATAAATCTGCTGTACGGCTCTGCGCATTTTAATCGACTGCTTTTAGAGTTACATTATTTACCTACTGAATGCCAGACAGAGAGGAGCAAACAAGCTATTACACTATCTTAGTTTACATCACATTATGTTTCACAGCACTTAGACTGTATGGTGGTGAATAACAGCTTAATAAACAAACAAGATGGAAGGAAAACACACAAATACAGAGAAGAGACAGAGAAACAGATTAATTTACAGGAACAGCGTATGCACGAAAACCACAGCCTTTTATGTCTTTACATCATTATCATATTGTCACAAGGTTTCATCATACCATTTGAAAATGTAATTATCCTCATATTCCATAATCAGAGTAAATCCAATGTTAACAAATTTTATGGGTTAAGGTTTGAGATAATATGTGCTTTACATGGAATTTTAATCGGTTTGCCTTACCCAAAAGGCCTCACAACAAACCTGTACATCAATTTAGCAAATAGTGAAGAATAATGAGATTGAATCACCCTAAGTTTTAAGTTTGCTCAATGGTCATGTCATTTTTATACTTGGTAAGGTACTTCCTGTGCTGTTTTAACTATTTTCATGCTATGAAATCTTCCCTTGTAAAACACACTGGGAACTGTGCAAAATACACAGGGGAGCATGTGTATCTAAAACTCCCCACAGGCAAGGGAAACCTGTTAAACTATAAGCAAGCCCACACAAGGCTGTGTAAACAAGCACACAATCACACACGCAAACACACAGACGAAGACACACACTAACGTACACGCACATGCATCCATACTTCATTCTTGTGGTTCTGTTCAAGGGGAGGGGAAGGGAAGCCCCATCTATCAATGTTCAACACATTTAGAGTAAACCGCCTCAGATGAAAGCGAGAGCTGAAAGATGAATGGAAAGAAGGATGAGAGAGGAAAAGAGAGCAGGAAGGGGCTTGGTATGGGAAGAGGTCTCAAAAGTAATGGAAGAGAGAGGAAAAAGGGAATCAAGTGGAGCGGGGAATATGTGAGAGAGGTGGATCAGAGTGATCTCATAAAAAATAGGAACTGATTAGAAAAAATGTGACAAAGAAAAATCTACATTGCATAAGATCACATGTGGGCAGAACAAAACATTAAAATGCACAAGGTCAATCCCTCTTATACAACGACACAATCGCAGCAGTCCGGAAGATGGCCTATCATTGTCACATCTGCTCTCAGGTGCAACAGCAACTCTGCTTGCGGTCTGCTAAAAGCAAGCCAGAGCTGCTCCTTTTCTTCCTCACACTTATACATACTCTCCCCCTCTCATTGTTGTACTCGCACAGATGTACACAGGAGGCCGTGACTGACAAGGTAGGGGATTGTGGGGAGGTGTGTAGGTGAAAGAGGAGAATTAACATATGTAGAGAACAGAGGTGCCAAGGTCTCCCTCGCTTTGTCTCTGGATAAAGCAGGTGGGATACCAGGGACGAGATAAGCTGAGGCAGATGTACAGGAATACAAAACAAACACACAATTATGCACCAACACACACACACTTAAGAATAAAAGACACACAGGGACTATGAGAGGAGTCAGGAGGGGTCTTTATCCATCCAGGTGTGTTGAACCCACAGCAGGGGCCATTTCTTGTGTATGGTGCAGTCAGGGAGGATGACAGTGGTGGTGTACAGATCTGATTAAGACTGGGAGAGAGGCTTAGCAGGTTTTCTCATACGGATCAGCTTTCAAACCAATGCTGTAATGGTACTTCTATACTTCTAGTAAGTAGATGGGCATACTGAAATCCCAATGTCCATACGCCTATGAGAAAAAGGAACTTTGGTAGTCTCCTACTTTTATTTTTGATACCATGCCCATAGTGTGCTAAGTTAAAAAGAGTTGGTAAGTAGATTACTCCATTCATGGCATCTTGCCAGCTACATGAACTAAGGGATGATGAGGCACATTTGCTCTTAACATTATGTCACACTTTTTTAATTTATGTCTCTATTGCTCTTGAGAGTTGGAGGGGACTATTTTACTCAGGAGTTTTGATTTTTGTAAAATCAACCACCTGAAGCGCACACCTCTGGCTCAGGCTACTGCCATCTTAATTACTGTATCAGGACATTTGACTGTGAATAATAAATGTGTTGGAAAGGTCTACACGTGTCTGTGCAGCCATGGGAGCCTAGAAGCGTTAGTGAAAAGTGGATAGTCTGTAGATTAGGGATTCTTAACAATGGGTCAGGACACTAAATTGTCAAAGGCCTGCATCTGGAGGGTTCTCATAAGAAAAAAATGAATAGCATTATTTTAATAACCTTGGGTCCTGCGGGGTGATAGTAAATTTATTCCATATGGGTTCCCTGATTGTACTGTGGGCCAAGAACTACAGTGTGCTCTTGATGCCTGGTTTAAATGAGAATATACTTCATATACTGTGGCTGGACTCCCTTCTGCATAGCAAATATGTAAAGAAATAACTATAACTTAGGTATCCATATGTATTCATTAAATTGTGAACAAAAGATACAAACCCACTTTAGCTTCTTAAAACTAAAACTACAGTGTCAAAAATCTATTTAACACAAGGCACAATGTAATTTACAGCACATGGATGCAGGAGCAGACAAATGGGGTGTGGAAGAGATGAGAAAAAATTACAATCTACGTACATGTCTATGGGGGGAAAAAAAAAAAAACTAAGAAACTGTTTTGACCCTGCAAAAACAGTTTCTGATTTGATATCTGTCTTTTCCAATCTCCTTGAAATTTGAAAGAAATTTGACTGGTTTGAATGCTAACTACCCACCACAATGTCATCCTTCCTAACCTCTTGTTTTGTTTTTGTCTCCGTGCATTTCCACATCTGTCCATCTCCTGTCAGTAATCACTTCATTCTTGTTTTCTTTGTTTTGTTTGTTGGTTTTTTTTCAGAGTAGGTGTGCTTTCAGAGTTTTTGCACTTGAATGTTTTGCTTCCTTTGAATTTTTGATTTTGGTTTTATGTGTGCAAGTGTGCATGTGTGTATGTGGCTGCAAGTAAGAAAAAAAAAAGAAAACCAATGTGTACAAAGATTAAGTAGCACATAGAAAAAAAACGTACCTGATATGAAAGCGGAAACTGAGGTAGAATGCTTTGTTGTAGAGGCTTAATAAGATCTTTCATTAGCACAACAATTGGGCATCATCTATCAAATTTGTGAAAAATACTGACAGGGACTAAATGCAAGATAAATGTGATGTATAATACAAAACATGCAATCCCTGTGTTTAACAATTCTCTGCACTGTCTTGATTGCAACTAAAATGTTATTTGAGCTAATTAATTTCTATGATATTTGATGAATGAAGCTCAAACAGAGAGAAGGACAGGAAGGAAGTTTTTAAAGCAATAATGGAGCTTTCAGTAGGATCATTACGACAAAAAGCTCTATCCTCGCTTTTTTCCATCTGTTTCTTCTTCATGACAAAATAATCTCTAGAGCCATCTGCACCGGGAGTAAAATTACATGTTGCCTAGCTCTCTTATTCTGCCATCTAAACCTGTCTTTATGTCTGTCTCTCTCTGCCCTCAAAGCATCAAGACAGAAAGCTGTGCAGCAAAAAAAAAAACAAAAAAAAAAAAAAAAANAAAAAAAAAAAAAAACAGAACAAATACAAGAGGCTTGTGGACATCTCAAATGCACTCAGAGAGGCCATTAATAAAAATAATTAGCACAGGAGATGGGTGGAAGAACAGGGGCAGGCTTGGCAGATGTAAAATCTCATTTCTGTTATTCAATTTATCAAAGACTCAAGCAGGAAATCCACCAATCATATTGTTACAGCACAGAGCTCCTACAACAGGCATCTCTATCTTGGAAGGCCATGCACACACACATACACACATAAGCATATGAACACAAGCACACACACACACACAGACCCCATCATCATCATCCAAAGAGGACCAGAGGGGTCATTAGTGAAGGAAGAAGATCAGATATCACCAATTCATCTTGGTCAAAATGATTACAGAGAGACAGAGAGAGTGGGGGGATATGTAAGGGGGCAGTGTATGCATTCCTGGTTAATGTACTATTGTGAACTTGAAGTCATTAATCAAACACCACTGAGGACATGCCCACAATGCATTTCACACACATGAACAGATACGCATGCATGCACACACGCACACATGCACAGACAAACAGCTGAGGTTGAGGGAGGTCGAGGTGATTATTGTCACCATAACTCACAGAATTCGGCAGCAAACAGCACCAAGTGTGGAGCTTCATTTAAGTGTCAGAACACATCATAAGCAGAGACCAGGAACACCAGAGTAATGAGTGCCTGTCATTTAAACATTCTGATTTTGTACCTGTTGTCAGTGCTTGGGCTGAATATAAAATTCTACTACATGGACAGAATACTGAATAAAGGTTAAAAAAAAAAACAAAAACAAATGGAAAAGAGGTTTTTCAAGGAGTTTTAAAATCATCAGCTACTGACTACCACAGCCAGTGTTTAGAGTTTAATAGAACTGCTGCCTGACTTGTGTTTCTCCATAAGCACAAATCTACACCCATGAGAAAATGCAGCATTAAATATCAGGGGACTAACAAGCAGCAGGGTCATTAGTCCCTTTATCTCAATAGTCCTGTGAGTAGTTTTCAATAGGCATAGCCATTCAGATAATTGGTGAGGAAAAAACAAGAGTAAGATTAGCAAACAAGAAAACACAGTACATAGGGCATAATTTCATGAGATCAGAAGCAAATCAAAATTTATCTCAAATTTCGTTAGGAAGCAAAATTGTTCAGATGGGCAAATTGAAGATTGTGGCGTGTTTATTGGTAAGAAGATGGACGATAAAATAAGCAGCCAAAAGGAAATTAACATTGCATGAAGAATAAAAGTACTTGGCCAACCCCAGATTTTGGCAACACAGTTGGTGGCTCGCTCTTGCACAGTTCTCAGGGTATTAAACGCATGCACGCGCACACACACACACACACACACACATACAGGGGTTCAATCACCTAAACAGACAAGCAGGCTGACACACAGAGAGTCATGTAATTATAATTCCTGCAAGTCGCTTTGTCTGCAGTGTTAGCCAGCACTGCACTCCTGAGGTGTCAGTGCTTCATTATGCTGATACATGACTCAAGATATACTGTAAAACACATTATAGAATTGAAACAAGCAGAGAAGCAAAGGGCATAAACCAGCTAAAAAAAGATGAGACAATAAAGTCTGCCTTCCTGCAGAGGACATGCTATGTGTGTCTCCCGTCAAATCATACAAACGCATCTAATCCACAATCACAACCACCACATAAAAGAAACTTCCACTCCATCATTCACCACATACACAGTTATAACAACAGGAACAGCACCAATGAGCTCCAGGTAACATCACTATGTTCTCTGTCAAACTTTTCAATAATATTTTTACTGTTTGTGAGTCTCAGAAGGGGCGAGCCATAAAATCAAATGAGTCCTGAATCATGGTACTGACTGTGGGTTATTAGTGATAATAATGTTGGCGGTTGACTGTAACAAAGGGACAGTGATGGAAAGTATCCTACCATGGTCTGTGATTTTACAAGACACGAGATAGAGCTCCTTCAGACTCCTCCCCTCCTTGGCGATGATCTCCACACACCTGCAAAAAGAAAAAGAGAAAGATAGAAGTTTACTGTACCCGACGGCAATTTTTACCAAAACACTGTCTCTAAAACAGTCTTATGAATACATGCATACAGAGCCTTATTTTATTAAAACACCACACACACACACACACACACACACACACACGACTATTCCACAGTAAAGGTTAAACAGTACAGCTGCAGGTCATAACTACTCAGATATTCTGCCTCGGCTTCTTTTAACACACACATTAATAGTTAAACACCTGATGTGATAAACGAATTCTGCACTAATACAGCAGAACTGCGTGTGTGTGTGTGTGTGTGTGTGTGTCTGTCTTTGTGTGTGTCCGTAAATGCAGACACACACTTATGCTAAGCGTGCTTACTTCAAAGAGCAATATCTGCATTCAGCCCAGTGTTGAGCCCAGAGGACCTACAGAGAGCGGGTGTGTATGAGGGGGGAGGGGGTGGGGTGAGAGAGAGAGAGANGAGAGAGAGAGAGAGAGAGAGAGAGAGAGAGAGAGAGAGAGAGAGAACAGGATACACGAGGGAAGGCCGAGGGGAAGATCAGAGTATCTGTATCAAATGATTCTCTTTAAATGCCTCTAATGAGAGGAGCGTGTGCAACAACTAGATTTTGATCAACACATTTGACCTATTAACCTTCAGGAGAAAATGTTTTGATCTTTATGCTGCTTTACAATCATGAATATTTTATAAGACAGAAAAGACACACTCGCATGCGCATACACAGACACAAGCACATACAGTATACTGTACAGCTCTTGTGTGTATGGAAAGCAGAGTAGGAAAAAAGTGATGTTAAGCTACCTTCAGTTGCTGAGCTTTACCAGTGCCAAAGGGAAACATTGTGGTATTTGCTCTTTTGCTCTCTAAGAATGTACGCTGCACTCACACGCAATATGATTGACAACAGAGGTTATCCTGAATTGCACTCCTTATATTCACTCTCTATGCACTGATTAATGTCACCATAGGGCATGTGTAATGTGCAAGGACTCGTTCAGAGAGTCTGAGTTTCTTCTCTTTCATGTTGTTTATGCCCAAACCTTACAATCCAGCAAACAGGAGTGAAAATAGAACGTAGATCAACAGGGAATTCAGTCACACTGGAACAAATCACGTTTTGAAGGCTCATGTTTGTTTTATCCTCATGCATTGCTCCAGGATTCATTTAATGTGACACAAGCATGCACAAGCGAAGAGATGACTGACATGTATGCGCGCACACATACAGTACACACACACAAACACAAGTAACACTATTCATAGATGTCACTTGATGTGTGCCATATCACACTTTTGGATCGAGAAGGAAAAAATGCTGGAGAAAGAAAACTTTAAATGTGTGTCATTTCTAAAATCCTTATTCCTCAGTGAAGCCAAAGCTGTTAAAATGTGCACAGCCTCATCTGCTTTGGTTCACTGGACTGCATCCTCATATTTCACCTTTTCTATTACATTTTGGTTGCTGTGGTCCTGCAAGCCTCTCCACGTTATGTGACTCTCCTTTCCCTACTTTTCCCTTTTGCTTTTCTCACCTCTTGCAGATTGTTTCTAGTTTTCTCCATGCCTCTTCCTCCATCCTACCCTTCATCCACCTTTTCCACTCATCATCCTGGCCCACCATGAGAATAGCGTAAGAAAGGCCTCACTCCAATGCCAGGTTTATACTTGAATTTAACTACACATACGTTTCTGCCTCATTTTCCAAGCAGGCAGACTAGCCAACTTTATGCCAGTCTGGAGAAATAAATAATATATCCATGGGGGCAATGTGAGGGCCAGAACATACAGAAAAACAGAAAAACTACTTCCAATATCGCTCTACAATGTAAAATATGCTGGCAATCAAGGAAGAATAGGTTAGGTGGAAAAAAAAAAAAAACAGCAGTAATGGCAACCACAATGATGATACGTGCGGCCATTAAATGAATCACACTGTACTCATTTAGCTTCTCCTGCTGCTGCTCTGCATTACTGCCCCCCATGCCCCCCATTCATATATGAATGGGGGGCATGGGGGGCAGATATGGTATTTTCAAGATATGGTATCTATAGATACCATATCTTGAAAATGCTTCAAATGAACACAGTATATGTATGGCAGCCATCTTGCCTACAAGAAGTGAACGTCAAGTACAAGGCTGGGCTAAGAGACCAATTGGTAATTTCTGAGAAAACTATGTGCAATGGACACCTTGAGATTAGATTCATTTAAGCCAGCAGGATCATAATGTCATGCTGTGTGTGTCTTGAAGCTATGGAATTATTACTGCCAATGAATGAATGTGCTGGGAAGATAGAGTGAGGAAACAGATGAAAAAAGTGTAAAGATTCAAGGATGCAGCAGCAGAGGTCGAGGTGGAGTGCATCCTCTGGGAGCTTGTTACGCTGTGCCCAGGTCCCCAGGGTCAGAGCAAACGCAATTAGATCAAACATCAATGAATGCGGGAAGGAGGATGGGGAGAGTGAGAATGAGTCCAGGAGGAAGTAGAGAGTAGGAATACAGTAGCAAGAGTGACAGGATGGAAGACTGACAGAGTGAGGGAAACAAGGGAGGAAAAAGAAAAATAAGAGGTCCATGATATGGCCCAAGTGTGGAGAAATGAGAGGATGGGGAAGGAGTGAGGATAGAGGGCGGACAGAGCAGAGGTATGGGATGTGATGGCTCAGGCATGGTTCACGCCACATGAAAGGTCTTCAAGAAGCAACAAGCACCCACCCACCTCCACTGAAACCCCACAGGGCCCAGCTGACATGAATTAGTGATCCAGTCGCTCTCAATAACATAAAGCACCTGTGACAAAAGCTCCGGCTCAACATGCTGTGCATATTGAGCATTTAGAGAAAGAGGGATGCTCCAGGAGCTCATGTCAAGAAAGGAACATTTGGATGCAAAATAGAGAGCAAGTCAATGGTATGGCTATTAAGTTGAGCTGGAGAAGCTATACTTCTGAAAAAAGACAAGAGTAAGCAATGAAAGGTCAGATGAAGAAGAGTAAGAACTGAAAAATCAATGTTTTTAGGAATTCTTCTAGATAAGAGATGGAAGAGAGGATGATGTAGATGATGCAAGCATCTAGGGAGGAGGATTAGGAAAAGAAATAGGAGAGGAAGAGGAAGTGAATAAGGGATAAAAGAAAGCATGAAGATACAAGAGGAAAAAGTAAGATAATGCAGAGCAGGAATGTAGATAGCAATACGATAAACAGTCTAGGAGGAAGGAAGCTGTCACAGAAGTGGAGTGAAAACAGGATAAGGGGTGAAGGAGATGACAAAGACACTATAGGGTGATAAGAAATAATGGCCAGATGAGGCTGTTAATGAAAAAGAACAATGACAGAAAAATGAACAAGTGGAAGGAAATGTAAGAAGATGAGGAGATGATCATGATGATGATGATTATGACAGAAGACAAGTAAGTTGTCTGATGCAGAGGCAGGAAATTGGAGGAAGATGCTCTTAAGAATGTCACTGATGCATAAACCAGTGCAGGGAATGTATTTTTATTATAGTTATGTAGCTAGGAAATATACAGCTCAAGGCCACTTCGTCCAATAAAATGACAATAAAACTGTTTCCATGACAACTAAAGGACTGCATGTTTAAGCGATTAGTGTAACCAGCAGGCAGGAAGACCAAGGGAGTGAGCCTCATTGGGGTCAGTGTGTGTTTGGCTCGCTGTCACTGTGCTAGGAGCACAAACACCTCCAGGTAAACAATAAAACTATCACTTCTATTTCCATCTCACACACAAACAAAATCAAAGTTGTTTTTTTTTTTTTTTTTTNTTTTTTTTTTTTTTTTTATTTGGAAAGCCAGTATTCAGGGGAATGTATCTTCCTCATGAGAAAGATTAAACACACGTACTTTCCATAATGACTTAGTGGAGGGTGAACTTCATAACCTATACTGATGGACCCTGACAACTTTGCATAGCCCTAAACTATCTTTTATTTTCCAACAAACTTATGCTGCCTGACAAGAGCTTAACACCAAGTTTAGGGACAGCATGCTGAACCATTAAAAAAAAAACAAAAAAAATGTTGTTCTACACTGACATAACATCTACAGTAACTAAAAGCCGACATTCTGTGGATTAAAATGTATTAGTATTATAAAGTTTATTATTATTTTAAATATAAATAATAAAATCAGTAATAATGTACCAATCTCCCAAAATCACCTTAAATACCCAAACACTTGATCAAAAGAAATAATTTGCATTGCTTATACTGAATCACTTTTCCCTTTAAGTTTAACAGAAGAAAACTCAATGATGCCATTTTGAAGGCATGGTAACTACATCAATGACAATTTATCTTGTTGATTAACATTAACGTTTACATTTCAATAAAGTACAAAGACAAATTAAGTGGTGTATATTAAAGTGGAATGCCCCTGAGGACAATAAAGGTTTTTTTTTTTTAAACATTCATTTTTATTTCCTGGAGCTAAATTATGCTTTTAGTATGTTTTAAATTCTGTTTGCATTACTGTACGTATATCCAATCAAGATCACAGACAAATCTCACATGTTCAAGTACTCTTTAGTGAAACTGAGTTTGGTGTTTTACAGCAGAAGCACAAAAAGCTACTGACACAAAGAAGGGTAGAAGGGAAGTGCAAAGTGTGTGCATGGTATGAATAAGCTATTATCAACACATGTAATTCTTAACAAAACCAATTTTATTTGTAGATAATAGAATTTCAATGGATCTCAAGTATTTGCTTCTCTGCACCACCCAGATTTCTTACCAGTGAAATTTACTACCAGACTGAAACAGGTCTTAATTTTTGTGTGATGGTGTGTTTTATGAAACATTTCCCCCACATGTAAATAAGAAAATTTCATAGTCACTCCTCTTTCAAGGCAAATGCTAAAAGATGCCGGTAACAGGAATTTATGAATGAGGGAACGTGGCTGCATTGTGCTATTTGTCCTGATCCACACATTAAAGCTAGCGCTGTGTTTTATGAATTCCACCCACTGTGTTTCCATAGCATCTTTTGTACTGCTTTGTACACCTTGTTCCTGCATCAACAACCATCTATTGTGTGACCACTGCTATAAAAACCTGTCAATTCCCTTAAAAATGCTGTCTGTGGAAGTGAGACAGTGGAACAAGGTTACTTCCAAATATGAGTCAAACCAAATAATGGAAAACATGTCTACACACAGTACATTACAACAGCTCTAAAACAAGGTTCAATAAAGAGAGGTAGAATGTGGGGACAACCTGTTGTGTGTACGTGTGTGTGTGTCCCTCTGTAGATGCATGCATGTGTCCCTCAGAAGTATAGCTAATCTTTTTTGCAGTGCAGCCAGAGGTCTCCAAATAGACAGCAAGAGGAAAAGAAGTAACAATACTTGAGAAAAACAGAGGTCCATATTTATCACAAAGACTGCAGACAGTCATCCATCCAAACAACATGTGTACCGCTTCTCTTTCGCTAGTCGATCACAATGAAGCAGGAACAAAGACGCTGCTGGGGATTGGCTGTAGGTAGGTACAATAGTACAGTGCCGACCAACATAAGGCCTAGTCTCATCCCCCTCCCCACACAGCCTGCAATTACACGGCTGTCTAGCCACACAAAAGGAGCAGGGGGAAAGAAATGGATGATTTCGAGAAAAGAGGCAGAAAAAGAAAGAAAGTAAGCATGAAATGTATAAAGAAAAGCAGTTGAAGGTCTGGGGAGAGGTTGAAAACATAAAAGCAGGAGGAGGCAGCAGCGGTGACAGAGGAGACTTCAGAGTTCCACAGCTGTCTTTAGACTTAATGAAATGGAAGGGCGGAGCAGCAGAAAAGGAGGAGAGCAAGGAAAGAGGGGTTTATATTTCAGAAGAGAACGCTTTTGCAAAATGATTCTTGTTGTAAATTTCTTTTATATCGCTCATAAATCCATACAGGACTGTAAGGAACCAAGGTTCTGCTTCCACAAACACTGTGCAACGCTGAGTTTCTGGAATTCTTTAAGACATTTTCACTGGGCTGAGATTGGACATAAAAATATCCAATACCCCAAAAGAGCCTTTCAGTAAGCAAATACTTTAAATACTGAGTAAAGTAAAGAAATTAAAATGGACCAATGCAGATTTTATTGAAAAAAGGAAATTGTTGATAGTTCTTTGCTTTAGAAATTATTAAATATGTATGCTTTGACTGTTATTCCATTGTGTTAGCTAGCGGTGTGGGGTATAATTAAAACTATGACTTCGATATTCATTCAACATTTATTCATTGTCATACTGTAAAAATAATAACTTCCACAGACTTGAAAATTGCCTGACTTAGACAATCTATATAACAGTAATCATTAAGTCTGAAGTGGTTTTGTCAAATTTTCTTGTGTTGCCATTATTTTACTGTCTGACCTAGGTGTTTATGCACAAATATATACCTTTATTTTATGCTCTGCACACTGCCAATCACCTAACATTAATAGGAAGAAATAAAAACCATGAATATGATGCTTTGTGTGCTATATTTCAACATCCAGGTATTTTTTTTTTTTTTTTTTTTTTTTTGTGTGTGTGTGTCTTGTTATATGCCAGGATATCATTTATTCCAAGCATTGTTTTACACATATTACAAATATTACTATAATACAAATATTACTATAATGATTAAAAATGAGTAAATCCATATGAATTAAAACAGACTTGCTCCCATTTCTAGCTTGTTGAATGCAACCATGACAGAGAGACAAAAAACATATAGTGTTTTTTTATGATATACATTGTTATGATAAAATATTACAAATCCAGAGGTCAAGGCTCCAAGCTACAGGTTTTATCCCTATCCCTATCCGTGTGTGTGTGTCTGTGTGTGACTGTGTGTACCTTCTAGCCATCTGAATCAGGGTCTGCTTCAGCAATTAGGGCCTGGATGATTTCCCAGGCTAGCCTGCAGTACCCACCGCTCAAATGAGAATCACATTCCTTTTGTGTTCCACCACCGTTAATCATGTTTTCAAATGGCTCGGCAAAGCAGCGGGGCATTCCAGCAGCTTGTCATCAGCCTGCTCAAAAATGTGCCGATGGGGTCATAACTGGAGCCATAAATGCCTATCATCCTCATCTTTTCTGTCCAACCTGCGCTTTTTGTTTGTCTGGGAAAGAAGAGGCAAGCCCTGAATGAACATACTTTGATGGCCAACAAGGCTAACGGAAAGCAGAAATACCAAGACCCATATAAGTGTCGCTGTCTTATTTCATCCTCTGTGAAGTTCTTTGAATGCTTGAAGCTGACAGCAGAGTGTGTCTGCGGGGTAAAAGTCATCCTTGAGCCCTTGGGGAAAGACCAGAGTTTCATTCTGAGCTGCTGGTCATTAAAACCTGCCTTAATATTTTTTACACTACTGAACAAAAGACGGAATGTAACTTGAAAGAGTCGCTCAAATGACAAACTCACAGAGAATCAACCAACCCCACACCTCTACAAAAATTTCAGCTGTTTCTAAGTTGTTTTGTTTTTACCACCCACACATTTACTCCACAGTTGAGTCTCATCTGCTCTAATCAGGCTTGTTTCTACAGTAGAAGGCAGCTGTTTCCTTTAAAAAAGTTGTGATAAGCTGACTGTGCACTAACTGCCTATAACAAATAGCAGGAAAACTGAACATCTAGCAAACCAAAGACTCAGATATTTTTCTCAGGCGTTGGTGGAGACCAAAACAGCCCTAAAAGGAAAGTGAAAATTCATAGCTTACATTCATCAGGTGTACAGAAACATGACTCCAGTGGGTTGCTAATATTACTAGTGTGTAAACAAGCAATTGCTAACTAAAAGCTTAGCCAAAGCAACTCGACACAGTGGTAACATATCAGGACTGTGTGTTAGTCAGCTTGTTCTGAAGTTCTTCTGCCACCTAATTCAAGAATTCATGAAATGTTTAGATATAAATTCACGATATGAACTCATGGCTTTTAGTATGTATGGTATCATCCAACAACTTCACGATCTACAAAAACAAGTGTCAGTCACAAAACAGTTGATTTGTCCATCAAAAAAAAAAAGAGGGGAAAGCTAACTAAGCACTTTGTAAGGTTAAGTGGCATTTATTCACTTGAAACTCATCCAAATGGACAGCCTGTTGCCTTGCCAATGCTGCTGGGCCTCCGTGATGCACATGCACAAACAGCATTCTAAAGCAGCTTCTCTGTTGCCAGAGGAAACCAAACTGGCTTGACATCACTCACACACCATAGATCTCCGATAGCTCTTCACTCTACCTCTCTGGTTCCCTCTTCTGTCCCGTCTAAGCAGTTTTCCTGAGGACATGCATCCAGATACTCACCAATATATGAACAACAGGCTTCTATAAAGATGCTGCATGCTCCCCCATCTGCCTCCGCAGCCAGCCCAGTGCAGCCATAACACAACAAAATAACTCAGGAGAAGATGAGCTCTGCCCCGTGGCAGATGGTGATAAGACTTACAGCCTCAGGTGTGAGTTGACACAGCAGTGTCTGTGCCTGTGTGTGTGTGTGTGTGTGTGTGTGTGCAAAAAAAAAAGAAAGTTAGTGGATATCTGCCCATGTGAGATGAGCAGTTAGTCTGCAGATGGTTGCCTATGATAGATGTCACTGTAGGGAATAAAGCACAGCAGATAAGTCTGCTTTCTTGCTGCATCTCATATATCTGAAAGATGCAGTCAGGTAGAAAAAGACAAAAAAAAGACAAAAAAAAAAAAAGCTTGTAACNNAAAAAAAAAAAAAAAGTACTGAATTATAGTAGTGGCATTTTGGGTGTATTTTTTAACCTCCACATTATTTCAGAAATTAAAAGATTAAAGCAGAACATTTTGAAACGGATGACAAAAACTGCAGTTCACCTTTCCATGTCTATAATGTCACATGACATGGGATGGAAGGGGATTTTAGTCTGTATATTCCAAACAACAACTTAAAATACAGTATTGTTGTCTTAAAACAGGACTTTCATTTTGGTTTCAGTGTGGCAAGAAGAAAAATCACTGAAATAGGCTGCTATTTTACTAAAATATTGTCAAAAACTATATTATAGTGGCTCACCATGATTAAACGTGACTGCTACATAGCAGATAATACAACCAATAACCATCAGCTAATACAGAATCTTGTTTCAGGCAGTGGAGAAAGCAGCCAGTCTGACTGTGATAAATTGTGGGGAGTATGCCCCTCAGGGCTGCATATCGTAACTCTTCTGGTCTGTGTCCACATGCAGGGAGAGGTGAACTATCACAATGTTTACCAATAGGCCTGACATAGTAGCACACACTAACACACAGCTTACACCCTCCACCCACTCATCCACAGCTAATTGCTCCATACTTTGATTACTGCCATCTATTTTAATGAGAGCTTACCAATGCATTCTCTCCTGCCCGCTTTCTGTCAAACACACATGCAAACACATTACACACATGCCTGCAGCTTAAACATACCCCCAACCCACCTTCCCAAAACACACTCATGTACACACCCACAGACTTGCACACACATTGAGTACAGAAGAGAACAATACTATGCACGGCGTTTGTCTCTGTGGCAGGAAACTGAAGAGTGTTCATTAGGCTAATGGATATGAAGAGGAAGGGAGGAGAGGGAAGGGAGGGTGGGAGGCCATGGAATTATACCACAACAAATTCTGTAGGATGGCCCAACAAGTCATATTGCAGTGTGTAATTTTCTTGCAACTATGATAGAGAGGGGGATACTTCAATTACACAGACTGGCTTTAATTACGTTGAATCTGCCTCATAAGTCGGCTCCTGCAGAGAGCGATGAGCTGTTGGATTTTCGGTGCTACTGCTCGCTTGGGCTTGCAGCTAAGTTAGATGGATTCAGCTTCATTAACATCACTCGTTTACCAGCACACACCCCAGGATGACAAAGCTTAATCAATGGACTCACACTGTTCAAAAGACACATGGAGCATGGAGACACTAGAAACAGAGCTGGCCAAGGCTTCTGATTGATGTTAAAAATGTATGCTTTCCAGTCTAGCTTTGCTTTTCCACTGTTTCCCATCATACTTTATTTTTCTCTGCACACAGTGTGGTGTCTGTCATTGAGTTGTACATTTTTTCTCAGAAGGTGCAATCGTATACATTTTTCCTGAGAGTGAAATGATCACTGCCCTTGATATGAATAGGGTTGTGTTAGAATGACCCTTGGCAAACAGTATATTTCAGAGAAGAAAAAAAAACTCAAGAAGAGGGAGAGAAAAGGAAAGAAGTGTGAGAGGAAAGGGATGCATTAGACGGATGGAGTGAGACAACCTCAATGCAACCACAGCTATGCCGGATCACAGCGTCACACTCTGTCTCATCATTTTACGAGATGTTAGGTCTGCCATGAAACTAGTTCAACATGTCTACTTTAACTGTCATCAATACCACAAACACACACACACTCATACCCATACAAATCTTAAGCTGAAAAAATGGAGTTCCAGGAAAACAAAGCTCTGAAAAATGCCAAGATAGGTCACAGTATTATACTGGCAAGTCAACTAGTAAATGTGAAAATGTGTGTAACTGAAACTTTTTGAACGTATTTTGAGTTGTTAAATTTTAGTTTATCCTCAATTAAAACTGTAATCTTTATAAACTAAATTGTCCTGGAGCTTATCCTCGTCCTTACAACAATGACCCCTGGCTCTTGACCTCTCAGATGCCAGGACCTTGCGCATGTTTCTATGGAGACATTGACTGTCTCCATAGAAACGTGCAAGAGAAGTACTTTAACAATTAAATTAAATTAGCAGTGTAAAACAACTGCAATGCCTGAGACAACGTTTTTATACAAAGGGGAAAAAAAATCTGGAATAAAACATGTAACACTTTCTATGCTGGCATCTATGTTTAATACTCATAGTCTCGTAGTCCTACTTTATGTCTTTTATTAGTCAATATCACCTACAGGATATTATCACTATATTTCCCCGTTTAATTTACAGGACTTAGTGTCCTCCTGTTGTCTTAGTGGTACAGTATGATCATAATATTAAACAATCCCACCTTAAAAGAAAAAATAAATTAATTAAAAAATAAAAACAAAAACACATACTGCCCTAGAAATAATAACTTAACATAAAAATAAAGATCAGAAAATGGCAGAATAACCAAGCTGTTAATTTAGTTGTTCCCTCTGTGCGTACAGAAGAAAGAAATAGAGAGATCCTAATGAGAAACTGGTGGCTAAATAACCATGATGGTAATAACAGCGGGAGCGTCTCTCTGAGCAAGCGTTTGACTCGGGTGACACAGAGCCATTAGGTATTCATGAAAACAGATGTCGCTTGGCTCGCCAGCTCATTGGTCCAAATATCCTGCAAAAAAGCCTGAATCCTAAATGAATTTCCCAACGGAACATGTTGTTTGATCCTATGCCAAGAAAAAGAGGGGAGATTTTCATGCTACAGGAGAATGGAGAGCTTGCAGGAGAAAGACAAGGAGGAGGGGGGGAGAAGGGAGGACAAGAGGGGGAACGAAAGGGGGAGAAGGGGACCTCATCTCTTTCTCCTCATGTCCAGAGATGCCATCTTTAGCATAGGCTGAAGAAACAAAATCCTATTAGCTCTATGGCAAAGTGAATTCGTTGAAGCAGTCTCAACTAGGCGACGTTCCAGTGGTTTATCACCGGCTAAGCAGGCAGAGCTTAGGCGAATAGAGGACAAGGGAGAATGGGTAAGGGGGGAGAGAGGGAGGAAAACAGAAATAAAGGAGAGGAAGAGGACTGTGAGAGTTTGTGTCTCAAGAATCTTAAGACACTGAAATAACTCAACGAAAACTTCAATAACTCTTTGTCATTATTAAAGAATTCCATCACTCTCTTCTTTCTTTGTTTTGTCCATGTCCAACTTTTTTATTGTAAAGGAGTGAACATCAATGAGCAATACATTCACCTAAAAACAAGAGGAAGAGGATAATGACCCAGTCTGAATGGATAAGGAACCAGATGTACTGCCTTTCTTCTCTTTCCTTTACATAACTATCAATATTACGGTCATCATCCTTACAAAGATCTTCTATTTAGTGAGCTGGCAAATTGACCAGGACGGGCAGCTCAGAGAGACAGAGGGAGGAAGAGAGACGGGAGAAGAACAGGATTTAATAGATAGTGTTGGTGATGGATGTGATTATGGCCTCTTCATACCGCCCATCCATTCTATAGATTCCAGATGATAATAGTCCTTGGGCCCTGTCTTTCTACCCTCCCTTCCCCTAAATGTTTTTCTGTTATCCTGCGCTTTTGTCTTCCTTACTTGAACATCCCTTCCCCTCCCCTTCCCATAACACCATCTTCTTCTCACAGTTACTTCCTCACTATCCTCCTCATGTGCTTCACAGGGAACCAAAAAAAAAAAAAAAAAACCACATCATATATTAAGATTATCCCATTCTCTCCCCATAAACCCTGTCTATCCCTCCTAAAGTTTCCTCTTTACTCCTGCCTCTCATCCTTTCATTGTCATCATCTCAGTGAGTCTCCTTAAAGTTTATAATAGAATCCACATATTCTAAGAAAAAAGGCCCCCAATGGGTGGTGCTCGTTTGCCTTAAAACACATTAGCAGTGTCGAGCAAATGCTATGACAAATGAGAGGAGACAAGCAGCGGGGATGCTGGTGGTCATTCATCCAGCCAGTCAGAGCATTGGAGTGCATTTCGCCACAACACAGAGGCTAAGAGTGAAACCAATCCTCCAGTGCCATACAATATCTGCCTAATCTTACTCAAGCTCTGCTCATTACACACTCAGCATGAGTCGGACAGGCAACACAGGAAACTGGGATTTGTACACTGAGCGAAGTGTGTGCAAATGTGGTATCGCTATCACTGCAAAATGATGCCACATTAAAAGGGTCTGTAACACGCCATGAATTCTACGCTGATCAAGTAGATTTATAGTCCATATCATCACATCGCATAAGAGTCAAAACCATAGAGAATGTTAATTTCCACAGTCATAAACAATCACAATAAACACTCAAGTGACATGCGAGTATTTCTGCATGTCCGTACTGTTTGTTGTGGTAGATGGCATCTGTGTGCATGCCTGTGTAGATTTTAAGTCTGTGTGTTTCACTTTAATATACTGAATATGTGCATGCATGAGCAAGAGACTGTGAACATGTCTCCTTTTGCCTTATTATGCCAATAAAAAAAAAAAAAAACAACAGGACATGCTTTGGACATTGCTGACATCATGCAAGGTGATGTCATCCAGAGCCAACTCAGACAAGCCTAATTGTGCAAGGCGATAATGCATCCATATAAAGACCAACATATTTCAGCCCCTCAATAACACACACTGTGATCCAACAGCCTTTCAGCACCTTCCAGTATCCAGCTTAGATTCAAGGACGTGGCTGAGGAAGGGCTATGCCAAAAACTAGAGGGCTGATTGGAACAAAAGAAGCAAAAAAAAAAAAGCATCTGGATAAAAAACAACGTAATGTGCACAAGACACAAAGGTTCTTCTATTCAGATACAAACTTAAACGATTGTGTACACACACGTGTACACAGACACTCTACCCCAAAAACAGCAGACTGGAGGGTTGGAATCGTATGCCTCTCAGTCTGCCAGTTCAGTTTTATGTCTCGGCTTTGGTACAAATCCACCCAGCATGGGAGCTCATTCCGCCACCTGAGGTGTGCGAGTGTGTTTATGTATGTGTGTGTGCATGTGTGTCTCTGAATGTCCAATCCACCACCTGTTTGTAAGTGTAGAAAGCCAAACTTCCAGAGGGTGCAGTTGGATGCCTGTGTGCCTGTGCATGTCTGCACATTAGGACTTTCATGTGTGTGTACATGCAAACATGCACACATGCGCACACTCACACACACGTCCTGCATGCATGCGTGTATGCAAACTGTATCTGTGGTGTGTGATTCATTCTGTTTTCCACGTGAAGCTGTTCCTCATTAATCAATTTATGTAGGGACAGCTATATGATCTGAAGCTCTGTTCCATTCCATCACAATAAAACCTCACTGAGCTCCTTTCCTTCTTCAACTCACATAACCCACCTTCTGGCCAGAACAGGTCACACAGTACATAAGAGAAACCACAATTAAAACCATTGACATGAGTCAAGCACATACAGAGATACTCTGACAATTCAGTATTTTAACTGAGTTCCTCTTTCTGCTCAATCTGGGGATAATGTTTCTCTTTACAGATACTGACACAACACATTTGCGGTGGGTGTGTGTGTGTGTGTGTGTGTGTATACAGTGAGGTCCAAAAGTCTGAGACCACATTGGAAATCCGTGATGTTTTCCACATAAATCTGGAAATAATCAGAAAGTCTTTCATCACAAGAAGTTCTTTGGAACATTGTCAAATCATGCTGGGATAACTTGGGTCATCAGGTTTTGCACAAACATGTGAAGTCCATGCCAACTTGAGCGCATGCTGTCATTAAAGCAAAAGGGGGACCTACTAAATACTAAGATATTCTGAAATTCATGTACATTTTTCAAAGGTTCAACTTTTCACTCTAATCGTTAAGATGATATCATCATTTGTAATGAAAACTCAAAAAGAATGCCAAATAGAAGCACAGAAGCATTTTCAGTGGTCTCTGACTTTTGGACCCCTATACATACATACATACAAATATATACACACACACTGTATATTATTTAAAGGCATGGTTTTTACCATCATTTTGCTGCCAAATTTTATTTTACAGCAAATGTTTTACAGTACCAGTGTGACTGGCCTAATGTCTGAGTTGACAGAAGTAATAATCATAACTTACTGTCAAAATGTATAATTTATGGAACTGCTTCCCAAAATCCTGTATAATTAGGTTCTAATAACACTGCAGAATCCTGAGAGGGTCGTGGTAATGTGTAACAAAGACAGATGGTATAAATAACAAAAATCAAAAAGTATTTAAGATATCAAGCAGTGGGATGACACCTCTGACAGCAATGGACCAATCTGTTCAACTGCATGGCCTATAATCTAAACTTTTTTCATTTTTCAAAAACTCCACAGAGAGAACATGACAAATACAACAGAATTTCTTTTTTTTTTTTCAGCTGACATCCCAACAACAAGGAAATAAGCATAAACTGACAGCCAATCAGATTGCCCATCTGCTGAGCTGCCTCACAGTGGTTGGATCATCTGACAAATGGTGTAGGAATAATTTCTGTGAAGGACACACCCCAGAGATGGGAAGTAGGGCAGCTGGGGATTGAGGGGGAGACCAAATAAAAGCAAAAGAGGGAAATACGAAGAGCGTGGAGTGGGCAGGCACATGGCAAGTCCAGGCTATTTGACTGGTGAATGCATGCAGTCAGCCAGGCAGGGAAGACCAGGAAATGTAATTCAGGGAGGCTGTCTGGATATGACAACTCTGGGAGCGATTCAATCTGCAGCCAAACCCTCAAGTGGCGCCTCGCCTGGCATGGTGGCAGAGAGGTTAGAACTATGAGCTCACTGCCTGTCAACCCCACTACACCCTCAGTGGAAAAGAGGAGAGGAGAGGAGAGGAGAGGAGAGAAAATGTACAGACAACAGAAATGTAAAAGAATATACTGTATATTTATATATTGACAACAACAACAAAAATTGGAATGGCTACTATAAATATTCAAAATGGAGTGAGCAAATGTCTGAAATGAAAAGTGGAAGGAATGCCAAGAGATGGTAGCACAATGGGTTAGATTGAGTTGAATCTAAGAAAAATGAAAGGGAGAAAAACTGAGGCAGGAAAGGCGGAGTGAGTGAGAAAGTGATCCAGGTGCCGGCTACAATTCCTCTCTGTCAAGCACGGCTCATAGAAAGTAGTGACAATTGACAACCGTGGCTGCCATTCTTCCCTAGACCACTCTATTCATTAAAATAGCAAAACAGAACCACTACAGCAACAGTAACACGGTGCATGGAGGCTGAAAATCAATTGTTGATGGCCAAGCGCAAAGTGTGCACAAAGCACAGCATAATCAACTTGAGTCAGACTGCTGGCTGGCATTGGCCACATTTCTTTTTGCGTAGTCGTGGTTACATGTTATGACTCGTCCAGCTGGCCCACAGCCTGGTTCAACTTTTCCACAAAGCTACCTGCTGTATGCCCAATAGGAATGCTCTGTTAATGTTGATATTAGCTGTGAATAATAATGTAATTCTCTGTTATACAGCCAGCCAAGATAGATAGCTACCTATCATAGTTGCATTTTCAGGTTTAACTGCTCTTTATTTTTTTCTCTCTCTCTACTGTAGCCTTTTTCAAAGTGGCTAGTAACTGTGTCTCTTGAAAGGACACAATGGCCTACATTTCACCCTGTGTTGTGGAAATTATTTAAAAAAAAATGCAAGCAATTCTGAGAGAAATTACATATGTATTTTGAATACACATGCCCAATCACACACATACACACACATTTGGACATAAAGCAATGACATCATGGGAGGAAATGAGGGAGTATCAATGGAAGCTAAAGTTCAGATGGTGCCATTCAATTCCATTCTCTGCCATTCTCATCCTTTTTGCTTCCATGCTGCTTTTCCTGCTGGTTTCTGGGTCTAATAGTGCTTCCTGAAGAATCTTATCAGTGCAGTTATGACTTCTCTGTGTAGTCCTTGCCAGTCAGCATTCAGCCTCTGAGATAGGAGATGACAGCTCACTATTGGATACCGCTCCAAAAAATCTTTTTATCAAGCCCATTCATTCATACTCACATACAGATTCACAGATACACAAAGACACCCACTCACTCAGCAACCACACACACACACACACACACACACAAACGCACACACACTCACTCATCTACCATTTCAGCCCTAAAGAGACTGTACACATTCAAACAAACAGAGGAGACGGTTATTGTTCTGAATACAATTATCTTGTAGTGTCCATCTCCTTGACTGCTGTGGGACAAAGAGCCCTCTGTTGATGAGGCTAGCAGTGTGTGAATAGGAGGTTAGACATCCTTGGCCTTTTCCACGGCTGTGGACATTCAATCTGGCATCCACACATCCCACTGGATCTGATAACACTAAACAAACCCCAGAGAGAGGGGGAGAGAAAGCCAGACGCTAATGGCTTCAGTATTGTGTGTAAATCCTTTCTTATCTGCCTGCTCTCTCTGTTAAGAGACTGGTCAAGGGCAGTGGGAAAGAATAAACTCCGTAACCGCAACGTTGTCTGTCAGTGTTCACCTCAGCGTAAACTGTTTAGAATAGGCCATGACCATGCAAAGACAAGCACAGGTTAGAAACACACCATGAAATTCCACAAAAGAAACGCAAATAACACATACATGCAACTTCACCCCCCNCACACACACACACACACACACACACACACAAAGCCCACTGTCCAGACTGATGCCTGAAAAGACTGAGCTGGCATAAGACTGGAGCTAATTATTCTCAGCCTCTCAGATTCTCCCACTGGAATTGTATTGCAGTGCATATAAGCCTGCACAAACACACACACACACACATACACATACTGTTGTGCTAATTCTCTCTTTAGCACTTCTTGTCTGCATCTTGTGGTGACAGAACAGTGAGATGGACAAAATGAGAAGAAAAGTAAAAGGAGAGAGGATAAAAAGAAAAGACAGCAGATTATCCCCCTAATCCCCCCCCATCCCATTATCAGGGGGCTCAGCTTGTAATACATTAAGAGTACAGTAGGAACCTGCATCTCTTTCTTCCACTTTCTCACTCCCTCTGCTTGTCTCTCCACAATTCTTCTCTCCATAATTGCAACTGTCACCTTCAGGGTTTACTTTCTTCCTTCCCTAAATTTACTTTAGGTTCAAGAGAGATGCATGCATCATTATCAATGTTAATCTTTACATATTTTTATACTATATACTGTTGCAATACTGAAAGATGCTTAAACTTTACGTTATGTGGCTGAATCAGAAACCAATTTTCTATGCAAAAGATTGACCAAATGGACAGCAGGACACAAGCTGAAACACATGACATCCCTGTTATTGCATTATTTTAGCCAAACACACCTCACCTGAATTGTCCTCATCATTTAAAGGACAATACTGATGATTTTGCATGTTTATGCCCAGTAAATACAACCTGCATACACTTTATGCTACTGAAAACTAATTTCCAAACCATAAAACCATATTTTAGTTTTCCTGTTATTTTGCCAAATCTCCTAATTTTTCAAAATCAAATGTTCAAGTGATTACAAGTCACCTCAAAAATCAATGTTTCACCTGCTAACACATTTGTCTGAATGTACAAGGTACGGTCGTTTTAAATTTCTTGGTAAACGTTGTTTTCTCCTGTGACTATATTCATTGGTGGAGACATACAGTGTCTTCCGTGTTGGACCGTGATGGACCAGTTAAATAAAGTTACTTTGACAAAAAAAAAAATTAAAAGACGCTTTGTTCGCTGCTTCAATGGATTAGCTATTTCAAGCATGTTTCAAGTCTCTACAAGTTGATTTTTATAGCTTACTGGAATAAATCTAAAGCTAATAAATCTAAAATGTGCTGCTCTGGTAGTATGTTTAGGGAAAATATTGTCAGTAACATGTATGTGGGTGGTATGGTCATTTGAAGCTAGAGCACTAACAATGGACAAGGTGAGGGAAACAGGTAAGTGGCATCCATAAGTGGTATGCATAATAATTATGCATAATAATTATGCTAAGAGGCTTGCAATAACTCTTCTCTCTGTCTGTCTGTGTAACCAAACTGTTGCTGTCTGGACCCCGAACAATCGTTAATTTAGAGTTCTGTGTGTGACAGCTTTTATAGCGTTGACTTGAATGCAGATCTTTCTACTTGCACACAGATGTAGACAACTGTTAGTAATAACGTAAAAGTTAAATATGCAAACTAATTATAATAGTAATTTCCTCTTCAGTCACCTGCAGAGTGAGGCAATGTCATATCCATCCATCACGGCAATCACTGACACACTGTAAGGATAAATCCACTCTAAATGTCAGGCTGTAGATTATACAGGCCAGACTGCACTTGCCACTAATTTGTGAATAACTTCCAACTCTACTGAACTGTGACTGCTGTTACAAGGATTCAAAGACTGTCTTACACATATGAAAGAAAACATAGAACAACTTACTCTATTATAGTGATGCTATGTCCAGATGAGGACATCTCTGTTTTTATCCTCACTGCTACTATAGTACTCCTTTAGAAAAAAAAAAAAAAAAANAAAAAAAAAAAAAAAAAAGACAGGAAAATGGTCTGGAGCAATAACAATGGCCTGAAAGTGGAGAGTTGGTGGGGTTAAGTGTCACCTTTTAGACAGGTTCCAAGGCTGTGGACTGTCAGAGGCTGGAAATTTAGCTGTCATCTTCTTAAGAGGACAACAAATGCTGAAGTCTGGGCCTTTAGGGTGACTTCCCCTGGGAAAAAGACTGTCACTGCCAGAGTTCCTCACTGGAGACACAATCCAAAAATTAAAAAAAAGAGGTCCTCACTTATTCAGAGAACCTAGATGATTCACACACACACACACACACACGTTTGCATGTGAAACAGAAGTTTAGCATGTAATAGACAAACAAATACAATTAATCTCTCTCTCTCTCTCATTCACACAGACACATAAACATATACACACACACACACACACACACACTGTACATAGTAGGAGCAGGTGTTGGGTGTAATGATTTTGTCTACAAGCTGTTATAAAATGACAACTGGGAGAGAGAATGCCATCGTTGGCAGACACACCCCTTATTTGTACACTGAATACAAACACAAACAGGCATGTATACACACACACACACACACTTACACACACATCTGCTTCCCTAAATGCATACTTCTATCACTATCACTTGTCTTTCAGAGAATGAGTCAACTATTTGAGTGGAAGAGGGTGGGTGGAAAGAAATAGTGATGGAGGTGGGCGCACCTCTGTGTGTGTGTGTTTATGCAGGTGTGCCTGTGAACATTTAAACCTTGCACTTAGCAAAGGTGGGCAGATGTTCTCCCATGGGAGACGAGTGTGACATGAATGGTAATGTGTGAATTAATGCCACATGACCACACCTCATACTGTGCGTCACGCCGTCTCATCTGGAGGACATGATCACACAGCCAATTACTACAACGATAATTCACTCCATCTCCCCCTTCAATCACTCCCACAATCTCTGTCCATCAGGAATTCATCTTCAGCAACCACATTCTCTCTTCTTCCTTATCAAAACCATCATCAGAATCAGATACACCTTAACTGACAAGTGCAAGAAAAGGAAGAGGAACTTGTCTTGATAATGACTGCCACAACATGTTGGCCAATTAAAGCTGACGGAGTCCTCCATGTGGTGCAAAACTCACACACTAAAAGAAGTAATATGGACAATAGATGAGACGTCACCATATTAAATTCATTCAGCGTTCTACATCATGGTCTGCATTTGAGAAACACAGTGCTTTGCTTCCCATTCTCCTGTCTTGCGAGAATGATAATCAGATACAAATGTAGGGATAAAGGAGAGAAAAATGAATGCAGGGCCACCATAGCCTCTTGTTATTCTCCTGTGAGAGCTCTCAGGGAGAGGTTTATTAGACAGAGAAAAAAGAGAACGCAATAAGCATTTGCCAAGGCCTAGACAAGGTGATCTCCTATCTCCTTTCCTCTTCCTTTCTTTCAATCTTTGTACCTTTGACAAAGTCTTTCTTTACCTCACAAAGTGTGAGCTACCACAAAAACACATTCATTTGCATTCTTCCATTCTGCCATTCATTCATCCAGCTGTCTACCCATCTTAAAAGTTGCTCATCCCTCTTCCTCCATCTTCTTTGCTCCATCTGTCCATCACTGCTCATTACTCTCCCTAATTTTCACTCCTTCCTCTGTCGTATTTGTGGCCATCCTCTGTCTTCTTCAATAAATACAACAGAAGCAGCAAGATGCAAGATGCAAGAATACATGAATACGAAACAGGATCACTTTTTGACATGCATCAATCTATATGACTTCATGGACATTCTGAACTGGTTATTGTCTCGACAATCCACATCCACATCTCAATCAGTACATTTACATGCACATTACAGCTTTGTTTCCTCTCAGATTAAGGAAATAAATTCTTTTTTCCAATGTCATGTAAAAACCATAATCAGATCAAATTGACATTGGCTTACTCTGAGTAACGGATATAGATTACACGGTTGTAAATAGATTTATTCAAGAATGTAAGTAATCACTTGTTTTATAATCAGAGCAAGCATTCGCCGCATGCATTTCCTCATATGGCGTGTTTCTCCTCGTAAGCCGATTAAGCATTGACTCGTGTACAACCAGCAAAAGAGAGAATTCTATCAATTCCGGCAATCTATATGGCTTATTCTGCATTTTCCCTTAATTGCAGAAAAATAAATTGGAGTATGGTGTGCATGTAAACATACTGACAGTCTTTTTGTACATTCTTTAAAAAAGGCAGAAAATCACATATCAAGCAATCACTACAGATAACTGATTCGGCCAGTATTACTGGTTGACTGTGACTTCATGCACACTGCGACTGTGTATTTCCTAAAGTGACAAAGTTGGACTGATAAAGCATTTTTAACAGAGCCCAGAGAGACTCAGTGATTGCTTTGAAACCAGAAAACTCACTGTGCACATTACCACTTACTTTTTAATAAGTATTAGATTCAGAAAAAAGAAATAAATGGTGGTGTGAACACATTTTATGATAAATGCTAAACACAGCAAAGGAATACTCGTTTAGCCTTGTGAAAGCACCCACACGCACTCAAACACATCCACTCAGTTTTCTGCTGAGAAGAGAATTAGTCTAAACAGACAAATGGATGTTTATTCTCAGCTTTATCTGCAGACTAATCCAGACAAATAAAAAAAAGTGTTGCAGCATATACCATCCCACTACCTGTGGTGCCTTGTTCTGATAAAACTCCCCAACACAAAGACACCCCTTTGTGCAAACCAACTCATCATCTCCAAATGTGAACGATGTATCTTTTCCTGAAAACTAATTTCCCTGTGAAAATGGGGTTTTAAGTCTTTTGAGGCTCGTTTTAGATTCTAATAAACTAATTCCAAGGCTGAGGCTGAGAGAGGCTTATTTCAATTTCACCAGGCTTTGTTCTGATTCGTTTTACATTATGATGTTGGTGGGCAGGAAGCGAGAAGGGAGGCAGCGTGCTCAGCAATGTTTTGTTTTAATGCATTCAGGTATCTGTTTTGTTGTCTGTGCTCCTCACTCTGTAAAAGAGAAAAGGGGAAATGATAATGCAAACTTGGTTTAGCTCTTCCTCTCTCTCGGCATGTTATACATACTACTAGAACAGTTCCTCTAGAGAAAAATAAATAGTGTATATTAAAATAACAAAAATCATTCTTTCTTTAGTGTCTGTCCGCACTGCTATTGGAATGAGGCCTGTGTCTGTATGCATTAAGTGCCACATGCCACACTAAGACTATCTTTCTATGAAATAATATTTATGCTGCCAATTGTAAATCTCCATAAACCCTGTGATTATTCTCAGCCTTTTCCAGTTAGCCTGAATAAGCCAGGCTGCCACTTACCAATGTAAGTCCCTAACAAACAAACACATGAATGTACACACACAGTGAAAGTCTGAAAAGTTGATTCTTTTCAGTTTGTTGTCAGCTGACAGTAACACCTATAGATGGAAGGATTTGTTCACATGAAAAGAATAGCTAATGTAAATATGTAAAGAACAACAAGCTCCCAGAGAAACACAGTGTGTGTAAAACTGTGTTTAAGATACAAAGTGCAAAGTAGTACAATAGTAATTGCAGCCACTAATGACTATAATAACATACCTGAACACTGGGCTGCTAAACTCTGGGCTGTTTCTGTTGATTGCAATCATTGTTAATTACATGTGTTTGAGCCAATTAAGAACAGTAACAATTTCAACTGTTGCTGCTCTGACGCAGACTGTCTCTTTGTGGAAAGTTTATGAAATGTCAAAGCATGAATATGATTATTTATAAAACTTTTAGGAAAATGTAATTGTAGGAAGGCACAAAAATAAATAAAAAGAAAGTATTTAGGAATTATCAACAACAATTATAATATAAACAGCATCATGTTAGCTCTGCCCATAGACAGGGATTGTATCCGTGTGTGTGTGTGTGTGTGTGTGTGTGTGTGTGTGTGTGTGTGTGTGTGTNTGTGTGTGTGTATGTGTGTGTGGAGATTAACTGCCCGGCCTCTGGCTAAATAAAGCTATAGCAGCCGTTAGTTTTCTGTTATCTCTCCAGGGGAGAGAACATTGAGTCCACATGTGGCATAAGTAGGGGGAAAACAGAAGAGAATTAATTTTCTAAAGAGTACCACTTTTACCTTTTATGGATAACCACGCACATTCTCTCAGACATGCGCGCGCGCACACATGCGTGCGCATGCATACATACATGCATGCATGCACGCACACACACAACAGCTAGAGGGCAAACAGAGAATGAAAATGCAGCTCTAACAACTACGTTATTGTTGTTCGATTCTGAATTATTTTTCTAACTCACGGCTGCAGACGTTGTCTCATTTGATCCTGCCTTGGTAGTGCTGTTTAAGAATACACTCTACATGCATTCTGACAGCTATTTATTGGAACCTGAGCACACTATGAAACAATAGCTGTGGATGCTCTGCTCATCATCTGAACTTTTAAAATCAGGTCATTTCCAAAATATGGATAAAACAGCTTTGATTCTCACACTTTTCTTTTTTTTTTTTTTTTTTNTTTTTTTTTTTTTTTTGTAAAAGTGTCCTCTGTAGAGCTGTCTGCATTTTATCACCAACCTTTTTGTATCATACAAATTTACATTGGTTTTGGCACATTTTACTATAATTCAGAGGAAAGCAATATATACCTTAAAAGTATTGACCAGATTTCCTAATATTATATCATGATATGAACTTTAGGTTATACCACCCAGTCCTACCATAAACACACACACTGAGGGTGAGTGGGGGTCAGCCAACAAAGTTAGAAAAAAAAATGCACACAAACACAGATGGAAAGGCAACACATGCTCTCATATACACATACGCCTGCGTGCAAGGTTCTGGTTACCTGGTTCTCTCAGTGTGGCCTTAGACGTGTCATTTTTTCTGGATACTGTATAAATGCCACTATTGCACGCATGTGATTGTGCACTGCTGTGTTTTTACACTTCTTCAATAAGCCACAAAAGCAGAGAGAGCACTTTGCAGGCCTTTCCAAGAAGGAAGTTTGGTTTGGGTGGGTAAAAATGTATGGCTATAAAATATGACCCCCGAAGTTACACAGGCATTTTTGACTCATGATACAATAGCTTAAATTAAATTTTACTACTAGCTTTGTATATCTCAGAGAACTTAATATCCCTTTTACTCTTCCGTTTCTGAGCCTAAAAGTTAGGAAAAACAATTTCACACATATACCACAACACTGCTACCGTAAGTGAATAATATTAATCCATATCTCTACATATCCATTCATTCATACACATCCATTTAATTACCAAATCATTTGAAGTTCATCAATCTATGTCTTTATAAAAAGCAGATGAAAATTATGTCACTTTGCCAACAAAGGTCTTACAGGACAATACCAGCAATATTGTACATATTCAACCTGCTTACATGTTATGATACTGACAGCCATTTCTCAAAATATACTACTGGAGACTTAAATTTTAGAATTGTTTTTCCTACCTTTCAGTCTCATTGGTTTCAGTTCATTCCAGCAACTGTAAAAATCAACTTGCAGATTTTTAACCTATTGTCAGTTCTTTGCTACAGCACTTGAATGCACCACTAGGAGCATTTTCAGGTCACTTCATGCTTTTTATTGCACTTAAATGCTAAAATTAAGTAACTTTGAAAAAAACCTGAATATACAGTTTGTTCGCAATAATGGATTATGTATCCCAATAATGTTCCAAGTATCAACAAGTTGATTTTAAAAGAAATGCAAAAGAATGAACTAAAAACCAATAGCGGTCTGGAAGGTAGGAAAAACATCTTTAATTCACCGTTCCAGTAGTATGCTTTGGGAAATGATTGTCAGTAACGTTACATGTATGAAAATTGAATATATTAGGCTCAAACATGCAAAATGGCCGTTATGGTCCTTTAACAACATTTCACATTATCTTTTGACTTTTCAACCTTGTACAAGTCCTCAGCATGTCTGAGGACACGCTGAACAAAACAAAGGAAATGTGCAAATACAGTGGAAATAAAAAGACCTAAGTGCAGACTCTTATGATTTTTTTTAAATCATAGACTGCCAAGTCCACCATGTTGCCGATAATGCCGATTTTGTGTGTTTAAAGGACACACAAAATTGAAGGTATAGTCCTTTAAGTTACTTCTCATCGTTTACAAGAACTTTTTTCATTGTTGTTCACTCAATATGTGAATTCAAATGACAGCCATTTCATACTGGAAAAACCATATAATTATCCAAACGCTTGACAGACATTGGTTTATAGCTTATATTGTATAGTAATACTGTATGCTTTTGTATGGCAGAGTTAAAAGAAAAACGCTGTTGCACTCAGGTGGATAATTATCCATAACCATAGTCATTGTTCCTTTTGAGGAAAAATAGCATTGGTTAATCACTTGTCATCATCCTCTCTCTGTCCTTCTGTGTGTGTGTGTGTGTGTGTGTGTGTGTGTGTGTGTGTGTGTGTGTGTGTGTGTGTGCGTGTATGCGTGTGTTCGTGTGCGTGTGCTTACATGAGTGTGTGTGTATACGTTCACTGACTCAGATTCTCAGGGGACTTCACATTCTGAACTTCAACTGCTGCACACATCTGGTTTGAACACACACACACACACACACACACACACACGCACAGAGGTTGCCAGTAGCTATTCCACCATGCTGCTGAATGCCATTAATTCTTGTGCCACATCTCCTTATGTGAGAAACCAGTGACAGAAGCAACCTCAGTCAAAGAATTGCTCTCTCTCTCTCCATAATCATCCCTCTCTCCTCTATCTATCCCTTCCTCCATCCATATTCAGCACATCCAGGCATGTGGAATAAAGAAGGGGGGNGGGGGGGGGGGGGATGACTGTGAATTCAGCACCAGCTCTCCTTGTTGAGCGGGAATGACCCATCATTTCACACTGGGCCAAATGGCATGAATTCATAAATATAAATAACAGCAGCAAATTTCTCTTTTCAGGATGCTGTACAGAGGCACAGGCAGAGCCACATTAGAATAAAGAGATGCCTTCTATCTCGCTATCTTTCATCCTCTATTATTACTGTTATTACTCCCTGCATCTTTTTTCCTTCTTTAACAATTTCTATATTTTCCACCTCTATTGTCCTTTTCTCTCAATTACTACCTCTGTTCTCTTCTCTTTTACTCTATGACTTTCACCTATCTGTTCTAGCTCTTTATGATGATTTAGATTGATACAGTATATGGGAAGAGTAAGAGGGCACAACAGCAACACTATTTTGCTTCCTCTCTCCGGGATCTAGGAGAATACTGAATATATTCTGCCCTTTCCACCTCATTTTCTATCCTTATGCTGTTTCTTTTTTTTTTTTCAAAATTTATTTTCCCTTTATTGTTCTCTGCCTACCCAGTCAATTTACTGCAGGTGTGTGGGTGGAAGGGGATTGTTCAAGGCAACCTAAGCGACTTCCTGGGCTGAACTGAGATGGTGGGTAGAGATTGGCCTGAGTTGCTGACAGTTGGACTGATTAGATGCTTGGCATGTTGCTCTTCAAAGCCAATACATCCCTCTTCATTTTGCTTAGTTTTTTCCATCCATTTTGCTGTAAATATCCATCTTTACTATCCCTTGATTGCTGAATTCTCTGCCTTTCTTCTGCTTGGCAACACACGCAAAGACAGAGAGACAATCAAGACTTTTGTTACAGGTCTGAACTGAGACACAATCGCACAAAAGCATTACAGCAAGGGCACATACAACTGATGAGTCAAACTGCCACCTCTCCATACCACCAACGCTAATGGTTGCCACAGCAGTCAGAGATAAATACGGCCAATCAGAGACAATTACCAGGTGGGCTGAAGAGGCAGGTGAACTAATGACGAGGATGGAACAGAACAATGAAATTGTCTCATGGAGACTGACAGTCATTTGGCAGAACCGAAAACAAGTGTTTTTCTCACGCATCAGGTGGGAGAAAATGACACCCACTGACTCTCACTTACACACTCCTCTATCAGCCTCTTTCTCTCTGCCACTCCATTTACCACTCTTCTGTAATAGAAACCCAAACTGATAGAGAAGGGATCAAATAAAAGTAAAGTACAGCCATGGATAGCACACCACTATTTAGCGCTTTCAACAGGGATTTTATGGATAGATGAATATTTAGTCTGGGCAAGATGGGTATGCTTCTGAAAAAGTACATGTTTATACATGTACATGTATCTGTACATGTTTATAGTCTATCAATTTTTCTTTTTGGCACAGCCAAATGTGAAAGGGTAAACAGAGCTTGGAAAAGTGTGTGGTGCATCTACAGTAATAAGTCTTCATCAGCCAGAAGAAGTGCACATTATTTAGGTCAATACATGCAACATAAACCTTCTTTGAGTGAATTTATAATGGAACAACAGAGCACAAACTAAGAAGAAAATGCACTTAAGGGCATTTAATCACAGATGGTCTCCTTGGTCTAAATCAGACATGAATGAGGCCAAATGAGAAGTAAATGCGACCACTCTGCTGTGAATGAACCAGTACTTTGTGGAGAGCACAAAGGTAAGACATCAGGAATGACTAACAAATGATTCTTCCAGATTTAGAGGTTCAAGTGGTCAAAATGTAATGGTCCTAAAACCTCACAAGAAACATCTTACCTTTAAAAACATGACTAACCTATAACACAATATTTTAACACTTTGAGCTACATATAACCTTTCGCTTTATGGTTTATTTCCTGATTTTCCTGAATTCATGTTTTCTCTTATTCCAGACTGTTGCTGCCACAGGCCTTTATGGCAAATAAGCACAGTGTTACATATCAAACAAAGGTCAGTATGGTTTGTGTTGTATGCATGTGTTTGTCTACATGAAAAATGAACCTATATTAGATCACCAGTAAAGGTCAGGAGTGAAGTGTGCCTGAGCGATCACGTTTGACTCCCCCACAAAGACGAGTGCATACAGTAAGAATTACTACACGACTGCATAAGCTATTAGAATTTATTCACTGAATCAATACTGCCAATCTAAGAAGCACAAGCAAGAACATTTTCTGAGCCACAACAAAACCACCCAAAACTAGACTGCTAAATTAGATTTTTTTTTTTTTTCTGCAATTCACTATTAACATTTTACAAAGTAGTATTTTTTGGTGTTAAAAATTAGAAATGGACTGAGAATATCTTGATAATTTCCAGAGGTATTAACATGGTATATCTTGACACAACAATTACAATATGTTGATGAAGTTTGTAATTTTCAAGCGTTTTAAATGTTAGTGAAACACCAACTTCATACATTGTTTATTGGAACTGATGGAAAATTCCTCTCTTTAGAATGGAGGCCATCACAATGGCAACAAAGCAATAAGGTTTCCTTGAAAAAAGCATTAGTTTGAAAAGCAAAGGCCCATGGCTGACAGCTGACTTCTTTTTGATTGACCAAGACAAAGTGTTTTTATTGAAACTTCAAAACAGCTGAACTATAATAAGTTTGACATACATGGAGTGAACTGACATTCAAGACTGCTGGCATTGGGTCATTTTTTTATTTCTTTAAGAAAAAAAGAACGATTCAACCTACACTCACAAGTGCCAACAGAAGGGCAGAGAGGTTGGTCAAGGTCTTCAACTCCATCATAAACCAATCTCTCATATATACAACATCATGTATACACACAACAAACTCTACTGGCTGTTAAAACAAACAGAGGTGGTGTGTGTGTGTGTGTGTGTGTGTGTGTGAGAGAGAGAGAGAGAGAGAGAGAGAGAGAGAGAATCGTAAGCTTGTAAACCTTTACAAAAGAATGAGAATGGAGACCAAGAATGAGAATGGAGACCTACTTGAAACACACTAAATTCTGCAGCTCCTATCCGGAACTCCTCTTCTTCACAACTGATACGAGATACTTCGCATTTGTACCCTCATGTTAGCCTTTATTACATATCAGTGATTAGCTAATAACCCCTAGATTTGATACTGTACGTGGCTGGCCAACCAGTACAAGGAAAAGTGTTACCACATGCGAATATGGTTTCATCATCTTTGCTGTAGATTTCAAGATGTCGAAAACAAACAAAAATTTGTCACTAAAATATGATTCCTGAGGATGATGTGTTTGACATTTTGGTGTGATGTGTTTTATGACGAGAAGAGGCTGGAGCTCATTGGGACACAAAGACACCAAAATACAGAACGGAAACCAGCTGGAGACCTCCAATGTTCACAGAGTAGCTGCATACCAATGAGAGCAAGAACCATCAGCACCCCAAGCAGACCCAGATCAGCTGACAAGAAGCTGTCTTTTTCCTCAGTTAGGAAGATTTTCAAATATGAGCAATATAAACCCGATTCTTTGGTTGATATTCGGTGCATAAATGCTAGCTTCTCGTTGTCTTTATAACAAAATAATACTATGGATAGGTAATAAAAACATTATCAACCAATTATTGAGCAAGGTGTGAATTGTTGTCTGTATGCCCCATGGAACAACTCAAATTCTGCCAAAAAAAAAAAAAAAACCCAATTTTTTCTAGATGAGGACAGAGCTGGGTATTGCTGTAGAATTGTTAACACAGGGAACAATTAAAGTTCCAGACTTTGTTTACAGTTCTTTAACAACACTTTAAAAAAAAAAAAAAAAAAAAAAAAATCTTTTCATTTAATAAAAAAAGTCTTGATTTTGCAGTGCTTTAAAATGAGATCTCTCACAAATGCAAAAATAAAAATCTTTGTACAAACTTTTCTGGTGATACTATCAAGACTAAGTACAACTAACTGCATTTCTTGATATTTAGTGTATTTATTGACTTTGTTGGTAGCACAAAAGCATCAAAATTTCATTTCCAGCTCTAGTTGTTGACTATCTCTCTTCCTGCCCAGCCTATTGTTTCTTCCATCTTTTTTTATCTTCTCAACTCTCCTTCATCACTCTCTTTCCTTCACCTCCATCCTTTTTTCCTTTTACCACTTCATGCCATGGCAGCATGATGGAGTAGCAATGTCTCTGAAGAAGTATGACAGTTGGATCGTTGGCTGTCACGCAGAATGATGTCCATCTCTACCCACACAGACAATTTTGGCATCTTAACAATCTCAATGTCCATACATCAGGCACGCCTACAGTGGATATGTGCATATAGACACACTCATGAAACAATGAGAGTGGTATAAGGCATGCATGGCTAAACACAAAGAGGAATGCTCTCCTACACATACAGACTGGTTGTTTGGATCTATTCTTGTGGTACACATGATGAGAGAAAATATTAAGCTGCTACATCACAGTCTGCTCAACATGTTTGAAATGTAACCCAGTGGGGATTTACAAGGTCAGACCTAAAGCAAACTATGTATTTCCACCACTTCTGCATTTTGTTAGAGTATGTTTTTAAGTATAGCCAAGCAAAAGAACCCACTTGGCAAAACCTTTAAAACAATCTCCTAACACTAAGTTCAAAATGCAGACACAAAGCTAATAAATGCTACACTAGCTTAGTCCAACTTTGTGGTGAAAAAAAATGAGCTTCAAAAATGACAATCCACTATCGAGAAAAGCCCTGCTCTTTCACACAGAGAACAGCTTCTCATCAGACAAGCTCAGTATATTTGTGTCCCTGTGTCGAACACTCAATGAGCTTACTGTAATCCCATCAACAATCACACTGCTTGTAACTAGGACAAGTTTCTGCTTTTTTCCACTCCACACCAAAGATGACTATTTAGTACCTTATTTTTGTGCAGGTTATAAAATTTGTTACCCAATCTGGCTAGTAGAATTCTTCCATGGACAATACGTGATCAAATCTATAATTTGATCATTTATATAGGATGTATAGGATTTTCAGAATAGGAATCAGAATAAATTATTAAAGAGCAAGTTTACATTGCCAGAAACATCAAAACATAGGGTTAGGTGACAAATCCATGACCACTATAAATGTACTGTTTGCTGTTGTTTTGTCTTGAAATCTTGTAGTCTTTCACATGGCAGGTGGCTGCAAAGGCTTTTCTTTTCCTTTGCCAGTGTTTACAGTTGGAAAGGGGTTTGGTAGCTTTTCTACCCAGCTCAATGTCTTCAATAATAAATGCCTGAAAGATGTTACTGTTCTATCTCCAGCTAGGGGGCTGTGAGCCAGTGGTTGGGATGGCTTGTGGAGGGTTATTCATAGATTGCGTGCACACACAGACACACGTATATGCATGCATGCACGCACTTCCCATTTCACCCATGCAATCCAGCTCTCTCCTCTCCCAGCTGCCCTATTAAACTGAAGAATCTCGGGAAGTGAAATGAAACTAGTAAATCTCGACTGCTTTTATGATTGACTTGATATGATTTGTATTATAATTTGGACCCAGTGCTCCTTCACTCTCACCCACTGCCTCCCACCAACATACTCCCTATCCCCCTCTCACTTCTTTCATTACTTAGATTGGCTCTTGTGAAATAGGCCGTAGGGTCTTCACAACACACATATACCCTTATACACACAGTAATATAAAAGTGCGTGTACAAAGCCTCCCTGTATGCATGCATGCATGCATGCATGCTTACACAATCTTATCAATAACTTACTGTCCCTTGTTACATAGGTTCCCAAGCAGCTAAAGGTGGTAAAAGGTGGACAGCTCTTAATTTTTAGACAGTGTCCATGACCTTAGTTTTAGGATCGGGGAGAAAGCATGACTAAAATGTGGAGATGAGATGAATAGTTAAGAAAACTGAAATCTGTCAATCCAATGAGGCCCCTCCCAGACAGAACAGACTGAGCTCATAAATTCATGTATGAGAAAGCCTGGGGAGATAACCAGTGGGCTTATGGACCTCAGAGAGAAGGAGAGAATCATTATATTGACTAAGTGATGGACTGACTGACAGACTGATGGAGAGACTGTCTGAATGGATGCTTTGAAATGCAGGCGGTTTGAAGTTGGAAGTCTCGGGGTCTTTGACCATCAGAGTCTGGACAGACAAAAGACAGGAGAGGGCAGCTTATTCTATCACAGGCCCTTTAGCCTTCTGTGGTTTCATCAAAAGAAATGATAACCACATCTCTGGACTTTTCCTCTGCTTGGCTGATATACCCTTGGGCGACACTGTCACCATTGCTCTGCCTCTGTTTGTGTGTGCATCTGCTGAAACTGAAGGCCAACCAGTAAGTGCTGGCCAGCCCTTTCTACTTCACTCTCAAATCAGGAGCTAAACACCTGCAATATCCTCTCTCTCAAGTGACCTTTTTTGACACTTTACCAGTAATCATCAGAAAAAAAAGGAGCCTTATCTTGTGGGACAGCAGAGTACAGCCTTCACTCTCAGCAGCCTTTTGAATCTCGACATGAAGACAGTATTCATGTACAAACAGTTTACACAAAACAGGATTGTGAGTGACAGTATATGCTCTAAGACTTGTGCATGTGGGACTGAAGACATTCTCTAAAATGGTCATTGTGATTTAGGGTTTTTTAACCATGTGCTTTGGTGCAGTTCAATCGGAGCTAGTCCGACTGAACTGCAATAGCTCGTTTCCCACTTGTGCGCCAAAATAACCACACCAAGACCGTATTGAGGAGGTCATCTCAGTCCAGTTCCAAAAGAATAAGTCTGGAGCGGTTTAGCTGTGGTGTAAATATGATCTGCATGAATTCTAAGCTAACTCCAAGATTATCTATTCATCGGTCAATATCTAGAGCCAGAGAGGGCTGCGTGTTAGCGTCAAGTAAACACCACACCTTTGGTTAGCCATAGCAAATCTGCTTCATTAGAACCATCAGACCAATCAAATCTGTGAGAAGGTGGTAACATATCAAGCTTACCTAACACGTCATCAGTATCCTAATTCTGTTGCTGCTGCATGTTATTTAGTTATCCCAGCATACTTATTCTTCAGAATTCTTCCTGTTTTGATTTTATTGCTCCCACCCACAGACTTTTCTGACCAATGAGTGGAGCGAGACTTGACTCACTTGGTTTTTGTTGTTATATTTTGGTTCGCTTGTAATATTTTCTGTGAAACCAAACCAAGCCAAGGGTAAATGCAACATTGTAACAATTTAGTCCCTAATCCAGACCAGAATAAATGAAGCACAGGTCTGAAAACATCCTTAGAGTCCAGATGCTTCTGCTGCCCCCATCTTTAAGCTTTGCCACCTTTAGCTCCTCACTGCTGAAAGTGACACAATACACAAGAAATAATCTTAAACCATCAATGAAATCGCTGAGGTCCTCTGCAGTGAGACTCTGGCCATGTTCCTGACACTACATAGAAAAATCTGCAGCCACACATCTGTGTCCAAAGCCAAATGACTCACAGAAGCCTGGCCCAGTCACTCACTGTCCCAGTCACTGACCAGAGACACACACACACTCGCATATTTTCACACACATACATGGAAAAACTTTCAAATACACACCTGCCAGGATGCACACAGCACATACACTCTTACTCTCTGTTTCGCTTTTCTTTTAAAGTCTTCTGCGGGGGTCACATGTTCTTTCAATATCCCTCCTGCCAATATCAGCTCTTTTTAAGGCAGTAGGAGTAAAATATTCAGTCATATTCTGTGATGAGAGGCCAAGTCAAACTGGGCTTGTAGAGGCAATGGACTTGAGTGTTGGCACTCGGACAGGACAGGATGGGACGGGACGGGATGGGACGAGAAGGGAAGGGAAGGGAAGGGAAGGGAAGGGAAGGGGAGGGGAGGGGTGTGGTGTGAGAAGTACATTAACTCTATCTTTATGGTAATGCTAGTACCTCCCATCTGATCAGCATGGTTCCTCCACACTCACACGCTACCCTCCCAGCTTTCATTAACAGCATGAATTATGGATCTGCCCTTGCATCTAAATGCTAAGCATTGTGCTATTTGTGATGCAGTTTTCCACATTCCTCTTTCCTTTTCTTTCCTGCCTATCCTCTCTTTCTCCACTTCACGTTCTCAATATTTTCCATGGCTGCAATAGGATTTGATCACTGCAGAACTATTAGGGGGCTATGCAGAACACATTTCCATACCATCATATGCCCCTTGAGACAGTGACAGTGAAGAATTTACTGATTTTGTATGCACACACACAAAGACAATGTGATAGTACTACAAACTGTCAGGAGGAAGTGGGGGAAAAAGAGATAAAATGTACAAAATTCAGAAATTCTAGAGAAAGAAAATGATAAAAGAGAGAGAATTAGAGAAGAAAAGGAGATGGGCTGAGATGGAGAAAAAGAGGTAGCATTAGGAGAAGGGAAGAGGAGAGGAAGGAAAGATTGAGCTTGACTCCCTGTTCCATGCTGGTAGTGAAGCCACATCAATAGGCCCTATGCGGTGCAGGTTTTTAGAGGAGACATCAGCAGAGAGCCTGAAACTGGACACTGTGTAATAACAGCTCACTAAAAACATTACAGCCACTCATAAAGAGCCCAACCTCACTTTAATAGCTGCCGAGATGTTTCCTTTGGCCTCACTCAAGAGAAAGGGGACACATCAGAACAGACAGGAAGAGAGCAGGTTTCTGAGTGTGTGTGCAGCCTCATGTAGGTCAATGGATCTGTCTTCAGCTAGTTGATCCATATAACTTTTCTGTCGACTTCCTCTGTCTATCCAGCCGTCCGTTTGGTGACGGAGCCATCGGTCACAAATAGCACAGCTGCGGTTGGATGAATGACATCAACCTCTCATTGGCTGTTTTATGAGCTCCTCTGACCAGTGTGAGAAACCATGGCTCTCTAACCTCATGGAGGTTCAGCCCAAACCTGACTAAAAGCACAAACACACTTCACTGGGGAAGATATTTGTCCCAAGGTCCAATAAATGTACATGTGCACATACATGCAAACACACAAACACTAAGGAACAGCCCTATCCCAGATAGCACATACTTTCCTGCTCTGACGGTGGTGTTACTAAGTTTTACAAGCTGAACCCCTCCTCCTCACCACATTTCTGGGCAAATGTAAGATCTTTTTTGGAAACACACACCAAAGCAGCCTTTTAACTGATGATTCACATTGTTATGGTTGGAATGTGAACTGAGAGCAAACACACATCACAGAGAACATTAGATTTTGTCCACTGTGTCTTTTTTTCCCCTTGCAGACTCATAAAATCTCATCAGATTACAACAGCAGGAGAAGGTCAACCAAAAGGCAAAAATAGGCAAAAACAATTCAACAAACTGGGTGAGAGACAGATAAAGACATGCAGAGAGATTAAAAAAAAAAAAAACCAGTGAGGTACAAATGTGAATAAGACTCTTTAAATCTGAACTTCTTCCTCCCAGTGAGTGGTAGGAGTGGAGGTGATGAAGAGGCTCACCTATCTCTGTTGAGCCCTCTACTTTCTGGATTTCTGCTGTTTGACATTTCATCATGAAGTTTTGATTTGTCATGTGTGGAGAAAATTTTGCATCTGTGATTGTAACCAACATTAGGTTTTTGCCTACAGACAATCTATACCAGCTCTATAATGGAGAATAAGGTGCGGTGTGGCAGTCCCAATTTATGAGGCTGGGAATATAACCTGTTTAGTTTCAAGAATAACAGATTCGTTAAAATGTTAAATGCTTAATTTGGACATAAGATGCAAAAGTTCAATGATGCAATATTTAAGTTCTAATTTTCCAGAATCATAATTATCAATAATCATGCTAAAAACATTGAACAAAACAATATTATTTTACCCATGATCACACAGGCTTAATGTGTATTCTATTGAGAGAAAAAGAGAAAGTTGACTGAGAATTTCTGGACAAAGTCCTAACAATTACCCAGACAGACTAGAGGTCGATTATCGATTATTGCTATTATGAGACTAAAGGTACCCATTAGCACACCACAGAGAGTAGAAGAGAGACAAGCAAACAGAGAGAAGCCTGAGATCTTGAAGGTAGAAGCTGGGATCGAACACTTTGCACGTTACTTCCAAAACTGCTCTCCATCACACACACACGCATCACCTGCTTCATTAGAACCATGAGACCTTTCTGGATGGAATGAACATATGGATAAAGTTTCATTCTTCATTGTTACAAAAGTCACTTTGTGTGAAGGAATAAGGAGTTGTGGCAACACGCTGAACTGAGACAGCCTCAGGTGCTCCCACAAGGCTGGTGCATGTTAGTTACACTCCACTTCCTCCCAGTCAAAACAGATGAAGCTGAATGCAGCCCAAGTCATAGTGTCATTGTTGTCTCTGCTGCAAATCACACAGAAAGTTAAGTTAGCTCAAACTTAATTAGCTAAAATATATTTGCGTTAGTATTTATGTTTATATGACAACTTTGCAATCTTGCCATTCTGCATATGCAAATGTGAAATGTCAAAACAGAAGACATTTATGTTCCACTGCATTATGGAGTGAACAGATTTTATCACTTGATCTGAGGGGTTTCTGTAGTATGCTTTGGGATTCTGCCACAGCAGATGACAGAGAAAGAGCAAAAAGATGACCTTACATGAAGGCTCTGCATCATGCGCCCCCCCCCCCCANACCGAGCTGGCTAAAAAACAGATGGCAATATGAGCTCTTTTTTTTATCCCTCATCTTCTGATAATCCCATCTTTTTGTGTTTGATGTTCCTCTCCATGCTCTCTGAACAAATCCCTTGTCCATACCCCTTAATCGTATTACCTCGTAAGGTGTAGTGCACTCTGGGTACCAAACCTAACCAGTGCCAGCACACTCCGCCACCATGACCCACCTTGGTAGTGACTTCCACTGTGTGTATATGTACATGTTCTCAACCTTAACTCCTTCCAAATTCCACATACAAATGTGTATACTGTGTATGTATTAAATACACACTAGCACACATAAATTCAGACTGGGTTAAGAATCACACCATCCTGAAAGTCAGGATGCTGTGACTAGTGGCCAGATGAATTTTGTGATGTGCAATACCATGAAGGCATAAGGAAGCCAGGTTTGGTATGAGCTGCAAAAATGGCAACAAGAGCAGCTTCACTCCTAAATACAGCAGAATGTGACCACACTATCAGCAACTGACTCTACAGAGTCCAGGTTTCGGAAAAGATACATTGATTTCTCTGTCTTTTGTGCTGCTACTGCCCACAACAGCCATGAAATAGAGGAAAGTGAGCATGAAAGCATGAAAAGAAGAGAGTAGAGGCAGAGCGGGAGAACAAGATGAAGAGGTACTAAGTTAAAGCTGGCAGAGAAGAGTGGATGCAGTCCAAAAGCTATTAAAAAGGTTCCTTATGTGTAACCACCAAAGAGAAGTAAGGTACAGCACTACATATGAACCATATCAGACCAGGGCCAGAGAAAACTGAGTGAGAGGAAGGAGAAGTGAGGGAGCAGGAGATGAAGAAGAAAAGGGAAAGGGTTAAGTGAAAGTGGGCTCTTTCTGTAGCAACACCAAGTGCTTCTCAGATGTGTTACAAAGCAAACTCTGCACCTTCCTTTCACTGCTTTATACTGCTAAACCTGCAAAAAAAACTTTCCTAATGTCACATTTACTATGTTGCATGATGGTTGACAAATTCAAACTTCTTATTATGCAGCATGCCGGATGATTAATGTTGCAATAAATACAGCTTTGAAGTAGAAGTCATAGAAAAACAGTAGAAGTAGAAGTGGAAAGTGTGGAAACGTAATGAGCAGAAATCACTGGTTTTCTTATGTGGAGTTGGGAAACAAAGCAACATCAGCAGCAACATGGAGGGGGTGTTGATTAAATGTTAACACAACAAGGAAAGCATAAATATTCATATGTAACCTGCAAGCGGTGTGCATGTGTTTTCCCTGCCTGGTTGTCTGTTCCATAGGGAACCTTTGTTCCATGTTGCCGATTGTAAACATGATTATGAAAATTTCCCTGATTTGAAATCAATATCAAAGCAGGTGATTCACCAATTAGCCGTCACTGTATATTAACAAAAACTGAGCCATACACACACACACTTGCTTATTTTTCCCCAAAGCTAATAGTTACACACAAATAATTCCCATATCCAAATCGTGATTTCAAGTTATCAAAGTTTTATGTGTTTGTGAATAGTTGTGTGCATATAAACAATGAAGTGTTTAATGTGGCAAGGGACATTTTAGTTTGGAGCTTATACTTCTTAAAGTTATATTGAACAACTGCAAAAGAAAAAGTGGATAATAATGAAACAGCAATAAGAAGCATATTAGGCCGAATAATAATTTAATCAAATAACAATTTAAAGTAAATGATGTAGGTGTAAGGCAAAATAAATCAGTAACACATGAAGAGCCATTAAAAAAGCAGCTTTTTTCTACAACTTTTAAGGAGGGTTTGGGTTTTTTTTTTTAACATCTACTAACTGTTCAGTAACAGAGATCTTATAAGTCAATTGTGTGTAATACTGTGAGAGATGGGTATAATAAAATCTTATTCGTAATCTGTGTAAGACTGTGTAAGTTTGACACGTCAAACCAGAATGAATGCCTGGTGAATCATAGTGCTTTGACAAGAATGAAAAAATCAAGAACCTATGCAAGTAGAAATGCATCGTCAACTTTTTATCCATCTGGTTGGCTTATAGACGTGGATCATAGTGGCAGTCAAATTGTGAGGTTTTGGTCCTTAATTTCTGATACTGTCAGAATTTTGTCATAGTCTTTGGTATTTGGCCATTTGTGATGCAATCTAGAACCGTTTGGACCGAAGACCAAAGATTTCATCACAGTTCTCTCATGACTATTAAGTTTCCTCTGCGTTATGACATTCCAGTGTGTAGAAGCCTTTACTGAATATCAGGAGGAGAAATTGGATCACTGTCGCATACAATGATCCAATACAGCTGACATATACAGTGCATGCAACACAACTGAGAAAAAATATACAAAGATACAACTGAAAAAAAATACATATAATTATATAAGGCAGTGTTGAGGTGTTGTTTGTGGTGAGGCAATTTTCAGCAGTGAAACACGAGAAATTCCAAATGGGACATGTCACTTGTAATTAAGGCTACTATATGAAATCTTATTTTTCTTTGCAAAGTAACTATAATGTGTCATCATGACTAATTTCAAAAGAACATATTAACGAGAAAACCATACAAGTGCAGTCCATTTTTCTAACTGAAATGCTGGAACAGCAACAACAGGAGGTTCAGAGTGTCACCCTAATTGCTGTTTGGTAAAAATGAAGCCACTACCTCTCCACTTTTCAAAACATTTTAAAAACGCAACCATGTTCCCAGTCAGTGTGACCTGTGTTCACTGGCTGCAGGGAAGACAGAGAGGCAGAGTCACGAATGAGACTAAACTAAATCAAAACCTTTAACGCAAGCAAACAAAGAGGTTGATGAACAACAGGGACAAGGCACAAGATGTCAAACCTATAAACAACAATCATGCTGGTGACAGCGAGGAGGGTACCAGCCATGAAAACTACTGATGCACTCACACAGCCACACAGAGGCAAGCACGTGCTCACTGACACACACAGAAAAACACATATACACACACATCTGTACACAAACACATAACAACTCTCTGTTGGCTTTCAAAACAAAGGTATTAATCATCATTACACACATACACACAAAGGCAGAACACGGGTGGGCCTGGTTTTGTGCGCCTACGGGACTCGTCAAAGAGACACACTGACACCTCAGTGCAGCCTTTACTGCTGCTGTCATAGCAACCAAGGTCAAGTGGTCTAAAGCTGTGTGTGCATGCGGGTGTGCGCATGTGTGAGTGTGTCTGATGGCTATGAAAGGAATCGTAACACACTCCCAGAAGTAATGGTAGGAAATAATGAGCTAGTCTCTGTCAAGATGGAGTAGGGAGACATCTCAAAGCCCTCACCTGTGCAGTATGGCACTATTAGTTCAGGCTGACATTCAGCCACATACCAACACATAAAAATGGTTCACCAGCTTGGACCATGGTTGGTTTAAGCAATAAGTAAAACTGAACTGCTAAATAGTAATCAATAAACTGGTGTGTGTTCAAAACATAGGTTACTGACCGGTATGAAACAACTGCTTGATACTATTGCCATAGATTTTAAAAAGCATATTATTTACATACAATAGACTAAATGGTTTTTGGAGCTAGCAAAACCTAAAATATTTTATTGCGTACAAAATAGTGTGGAAAGAGCAGCTGTCTTGAAAAAAAAAAAAGTGTTTACAAAGTTGTGTATTGATACAGATTTCATGATGTCTTTTTAAATGTTTTCTTTTTTTTATTCCTCCCATGACCATGTAAATCTAAATCTGTCAGAAACAATTTTGTGACAACAAAAAGTCTAAAATCTTCTAGTACCCTTGCAAACACGCAGTAAATTACATTAAACTTTAAATATTTTCTGCTTTGATGAAGCTAAGAGAAATACAAATATAAATGAAAACAAAGTCCATCTGATTTGTTCTTAATATTTTAAATGACTGGCCAAATACAGCTGGTTTGCAGATTGATTTCTTTTACCTTGATGTAGCTCAATTTTCACTTTTAATAACCTGTATACGATAAGACAGAAAGGCCAAAGCAAACCATCAAAGATGACTATATTTAAAGGGTATTCCACTAATTTTACACATCAAATTCAGCTTGTTGGTCTTGACGAGCACTACTAATAATAGTGCTCCCTATGACCATTATACTGAATTTGATGTTTAAGAGTCCCCCTTTAAGTATTCAACAAAATGTCAACCTTGTGGTCAAAAACTGTTCTTGGCAAAAATAAATAAATTTGGACATCCACCTTGCACAGACAAAATACAATGTCAATGATACAAACTTGTGCAAAGGACTTGAATCTTCTGAAGTGCAACTCAGTGGTTTGAACTTCATCGCTCTCTTCCATCTTGTCCAATTTATTCTTGTTTCAGTCACTGAGGCATGACTATCCTGACTCCAAACATGGTGCCTGTCCAAACTGCTGCAAGCTCAAGTGGAGCGGTGTCATTTCTAACACAGTCTGTCACAATCCACTAAAGAGGTGCAATAGTGCAAAACGGTATTTATTTGTTTCCATGTGTGATTAAATACACAAGCCATAGGTCGTTATTAGAATACAAAGCGTATACAGGTCGCGATCTGGGGATACAGACACATGCTGGTTAAATGAATAATGATTTCAAATGACTTCAAAAACACATTGAGAAGCCCACAAAATACATGCACACAAGCGACGTACACACACAGAAGTACAGAAACCCACTTAAATGCTGAACCACATACATAAATATGCATATTTACACATTTACAGGGGATCACTCACAAACACATGGCAACAGATGAAGTAACTCACAAACAAACAACGTCTGTGACTAAGGGCTGACTGCAAAAACTGACCTAGGGGCAATGAGCTCTTTGGCTGCAGATCAGCATTCTTTTGTTTGCAACAAATGTTCAAAGCATTGCAAAATAATATCAAATAATTGAAAGAATACTCTCCAAAATATGGAAGCATCTTGGACCCAAGCCTTAAAATAAATGTACACATGATGTGGACAAACCAATGAGAAGCAGTGATAGTTTTAGCTATGCCAGTCTTATCCTCAGGGCTACCAAGCATTTGTTCATGCTGTGGTGTTAAGATCAGTTACAGATGAGCATTTCCTGCCTTTCTCTTGTCCTCCCATCGATTCTTTCCACTTCTTTTTTCTTTTCCTCTCTGTCTGTATCACTTATTCAGTATTCCCTTCTCTCTTTCTGTGGTGTGGTAATTGCAGGGACTGGAGACAAATGTGACCTTTTCAGTGTAATCATCCCTTTGGCTTCATTAGAACTACACCCTGGGCCCCATCACCTGCACACTTTTTTTTCTCTCTCTCTCTTTCTCTCTCTCACACACACACACACACACACACTCCAATAAACCCCACACACACATCCAGCCAGAGGTTAATCACAGAGTAAAAGTAGCTATATCCAGGGACGTGATAATCATTTCATTCCCTCTGGATACTCTGTCTCATCAGTGCCCTGCAAAAGCCTGTAGTGGTTCCAAACCAGCAGAGGAAAAACTGAAAGAACCTCCCACCGTTCACACTTTTTACCACTTCATAGTGGTCTGGCATTGCACGTGGGTCATGACACAAATTCAACACATGGTGGGAATCCTTGTTATGAATTGCAGAGAAATGGCTGTTGTAGCTGTTCGTTTTCAAATGATAAAATCAGCGAGTCAGCATTATATCTGTACAGATACTGTGTTTGTTGGCAGACCGTTATATACTTTGAGCTGTACTGTAAAGGAGATGGGGAAATGCTGCTACACTGCCATCTTGCAACACAAAAAACAATGTTGCTGATGTTTCTCTTAAGGCCTTTCTTAGAGCTATAATAGAGGCTTGAAGTCAAATACCTGCAAAAGAAGACTGTTGTGCTGGCCCTGATTTCTGACTGTCTTTGTATGGAGGGTTAGCTGAAAATTATGGGACTTTGAGAGAGAGGAAGAAAGGAATGGAGGACAAACAGAGTCAAGAGGAGATGGACAGGTTGCTCTCTGACATGCAGGGAGGACAGGTGATAGAGGCAATATTAACCTTACAATTAACCCACAATAACACCCATTAGACTTACAGCACAGACACAAGCTGCTGATGAACACACAAAACACATGCTCACTAGTACACAGCACACCATTTGAAAATGGAAACATACACAGAGATAGAAAAACTGACTGACAACACACTCAGAAGCACACATTTTATATTGGGAAAGAGTCATCCACTGATCAGTAAAAGCTGATTAGTAAAAGCTATTAGTAGAGACAGCGTGTTACAGATTGTGGCTGGTCTCCTCTTTTAACTCATTTGTTCTTTTTTCTTCTTCTCTATTTAAGAGGGCGTAGAATAATTAATAACTGGTATCATTCCAATAAAGCCATTAGCAGTCACTGCATTTGTTCGTTCTCTCACTCGTCTTCTGTCTCCCTCTTTCTCTCTCTTTACTTTGCTCTACACTCTCTCTGTCACTCTGATAGATGAACATGTTTGAAAGCAGCTGTAATGCAGGACAGATATTAAACAAAAACAGTCAAGCTCTCCAAAAAGACTTCTGTGCCTTTCTGTGCCAGCTACCTCTGGATGCAGCCATATACAATCCAAACTATCAATATTCTGAAGGTCCTGTTTACTCTGAAACAACATGTTGGGCCATTAACAATGGCAGCCATTACATTATTTTAGGACAGACGGCTGGACAGATGGATGGACAGAAAGACCTATACAAGATTATTTGTTTGTAAACAGAACACTGGACACCGATCAGTTCTGTCGGCTTTGTTCAGACATACTGTAAAAATTCTTACAGCAACCGTTAAAAAGTATTTTTCTGAACCTAGCCCTGGCCCTACAGTCAAAAGAGCCTATAGTCCAAACAGTTATGTGGCTACAGCAGAAACCAGTTTTTCTATCTGTTGTGTTCTCATACTTAAAATTCTGTTGACAGAAGTATTAATAAAAGTCTGACTGCACCATTTAACCCGGACAGAGGCCTGATCAATTAAGTCTTCATCTATTATTCACATTCTATTAATTTCCCCAACTATGGGAGACAGGCCTGTTATGAAGTCACAGCATAACAAAGAAGACACAGATATGAAAATGACAAAGATAAGAGCCCTTTTAACTAAACAGTGTAAAAATACAATATTCTAAATCCCCTTGCTTTACTTATAACAAAAGCCTCTTTCCTGTGTGCTGTGAAGTGGAGAAAAAGCAAAGCTACACCTATATACTGATTCTTCATTTTCACCCTCTTCTCTCTCTTTCCCTGAGGAAAATGTACTCTCTAATAGCCCAGTGTGGTACAGCTTTTATGGGCAAATTGATGTCAGTGACATTGTTGCAGGTTTGCATAAAACAGTGGGATGAAAAGCAGCGGGAAAAGTTTTTCTTGGCAGGTTTGAGAGCACATAGACAGCTGAATGAAGTAACATCCCATGCTAACTTTTCCACAATCACAGTTCAGCATGCTGATATATTATACTGATATAGCTTTGACACAGCCCACTTCCAGCTCTAAGCTTTAAATATCATATGTTCCTACCTCTGCAAAATGAAGAAAGTTTATTGTCATCTGTTTCTGTCATGGCAGATTATAAATACAGTATAATTTCCTGAAACAAGCACTTACTTTCAATTCCTGAAAAGCCATCAAAATTGGAAAAATGGGGTTTTCAGAGTAGAAACATATATTTTCCTAAGTTCAGGGTCAGAGCCAAGCCAGTTAAAGCACAATGGGGTGTAACATCAAACAATGATGCAATAACATCTGTCTAAATTCAGATTTTGTTGCAGATGGGAGGTTAGTTAGAGTTCTGGATATGGCAGTGGTGCTTAACAACTGTTTCAACTTAGCACAAGGTATCAATAAAGAGAAATATCCAACCTAGAAATGTCTTAGGCCCATAACTACCAAACTCAGTCCTGATTTGAGCTTAATTTAATGGTGGATTAACCTATTTAACGGTGGATTAATTGAATGTGTTTTGTTTCCAGGATTTCTGCAAATCAGAGGTTATGGGATAAAGTTAATCAAAACCAAACGTTTCACCAATGTCCACTAAAAAGTAAGACAAGCAGGGTCTAATCTGAAACTGCTCAACATGGGAGGAGCAAGAGAAGGCGAACAGCTTGAGTATGTTAGCACACCAAACTGTTGGGACTGGAAGACGACTCCCCAGCTTCCAACCCAAACCAGATACATTTGTCAAACTTTGGACACGGTGATCTTTTCATTAAGAGAAGATCTGTGCCCTGACATTTACAACAACCGTTAAAATGAAGATGTATTACATATTTCACAAGATGGCAAAGAAGGCATCCATCTCTATGCCTCGCCATCTCTCCCTTATGAAATGTTATGCAGTTAGTGGTTTATTAATTTAAAGTGTAATGCATCAGCCTATCCTAGGTGAATATGCTAATCAACAATTTTGAGGCTTGATGAAGTATTTTACGAGTGGCTGTAAAAGTATTTTTGGGAGATTTACTGTCAGGTTCAATTGCCTGATGTGACAAACCAAGGAGAACTGTCTCACTCAGAACTGTTAAAGGGGAAGTGGACAGAGGAAGATCTGAGTGGTAGATTTAAGGTCACACACTCTGTTACTGAGGTTTTAGCAATCACGGACAAGTTATTAAATATAGATCCAGCATGTGACCATCAAAAAATATCAATAATGGTGCTACATGTTCTCAATGATCCATTAAGTATTAACTTTACCTTTACAGAATTGTGTGTAAGGATGGATTTCCCAGATCTAAAAGTTTTCTCTTTAAAAAAGTTTACTGATTGCCAGTATAGCTACAATTAGAAAGGTGAATCAAATGTTTTCACGGTTAATATGTTGTGCCTTTATTTTATGAGAAGTAAGTATATTTTATTATCGCAACAGAACGATGCAAGTAGCTTACACTTCAGTCCAGTCTGCTAAGTTTCTTCATTCTTTTTAAAAATTTCAGTTAGTTAGTAAAAATAAGCTTGTAAATTAAAGGTTATTATTCATAAAAACATATATCAAAACTCTGACATTGTAAAACTAAATAACACTTGTTATGACCAGAACTGTACGACAATATTTCTTTAACATGTACCTCTTTTCTTTGTAATTGAGAGAGCACATGAATCTTATTAATGGCTAAGCCCATACAAGGAACACCCACACAGGTGTTTTCACTTATTTTGGCTGATCGGTCCTCTTCTCAGGACTGTATGGGTGTCTGCAGACGATCATTGACACATATCTCTCTGCCACTCCTGCCTGTTACACCTGTTAGGGCAGGAAAAAGCCTGCCTTTTATGACTGTCTATGTATGGATTTTAATAACCCCAGCAAACTCTCAGCATTGCTCTACCCAACTTCACCCCTTCTACCTAAAAATACTCTAATCAACTGGAATAACTAAACACACCAGTGTGGTGTGCAAGGTGTAAAAAGAATTCAACATACATGTTAAGACCTTTTAGGTCAGTGTAAGTTTGAAAGCTCATGAATGACAAAGACAGAGGTATACAAATGTACACAACTTACATGCGTCATATCAATCACATTCATACATACATTTTCACTTTCCGCTTTGTTTATTACTGCACCTATTGTATTGCTTTGTGTGCAGCTGACAGTGCCTCTGTGGGGGGATCAGGCTATATCTTTAGGTTTGCTGATGAGAAGCCAGGAAAGAGAAAAAAAAATGAAGCATAAGAAATAGATATCCAGTGATGGCAAAGCACTGCAGCATATATTTTATTTGTTCACAAAGACAGCGGTGTTCAGTTACCCCTACACGGAGGATTTGGTAGGCCTAATCAGTCCAGAGGGAGATTTCAGTCAGTTTGTAGGGTTAGTCAGTTTAAATCAAGATGATGACTCTACCTGTTAGCACCATAATGAGAGAAATCACATGGCACTGCATCACATTAAAAACTAAAACTGAAGGAAACTTAACAAGCCAACGAAGGTAGGAGACTCCAGGGAGGGCCATCCTCTGCAACCAAGCAGGTAAGTCTCATCCCTCCATCAGGAAGTTTTGTTTGTTGAATTTTGATACATCCAAAACTCACAATATTCCCCACTGGCTGATAATTTACATGTGTTATTTGGGGTGGGTAGCTTGGGACATAGCAATTTTAAGGTTTAAGAGCATGCACGGACAGATTCACAAGTTTTAAAATGCCAAATCCTGATTTTGTGTGATCAGTTTGAATGCAGACTAACAATTATCTCCAGCATTTTAGGCAGATGTTGAACATTTGAGAATCCTGAATATAATGGCTCTACCTATCTGTAGTTCATTTATATGTTAAGAGTTTCTAGGTGATGTTTGCACTTAAATGAACCTAGAGTCTTCAATGATATTACTTATAAGAGGATAATCAAACACTACATTCATGTTTGGTAGATAATATGCACGACTTCTTTGCTATGCTAAATATCCAAACTGATTAATGCTAACGATAGCTGAAGGCTTAACTTGAGAAGGTGAGAGATGAGAGCAGCTAACAAATTATAGTGTCGTGTCTCCTGCAACCATGACAGGTCACCTGTAACACATGACAATAGGCTTCTTTAAATTAAGCAGGCAATGTGCTGGTAAATGAGCAAAGACAAAGACTGACATAAGACTGAAGAAAGGTGAGAAAGTAGCTGTCTCTCTTTATTCAAGCCTTGTCCTCTGCTCACTCCTCTTTCACCAACGCCTCCAACCCCATCCCTGCCGTCAGCATTTATTTCTCTATGAAAGGCTCTCATCGAAGAGTGATTTGCATGATTGCATTTTCCATACCTTGCATTAATAGTGTAGTGAGGATGAATAGCTAATGACCTATCAGATTTAAGTAGCCATCTCAAGCACCCATTGTGCTACAGCTCCCTCAATCTGCTAAACAGATATCTCTCTCTCTCTCTCTCTCTCTCTCTCTCTCTCTCAAACTCTGTTATTCTATCATAGCTGTTGAGAAATTATTTTCACTTACTCTGCAGTCTCACATGCTTACGAAATTTTTAAAATCACGTTGTTGCTCTTGCAGTGAAAGGAGTAAAGGAAACTCTACATTGGCAAACTGGTTTTAATATCTTAAATAATTCAGGCATGCTTGATGTACAACCAGTCTAAAGAGTTAAAAAATAAAATACCCCTCCTCTTTACCAGATCTATATATGCAGAAAAGGTCATTATCAACAAAACAGATGGAACATCCAGGCTCAAATGTGGCACATAAATAAGGTAATATTCCAGTTCCTTTCAGTATAGTATGCATTATGTATTGTAATGTAATAATTGTGGTACATGATTACATGGCTGCTCTTCCAAAGTGCTTGGTTCAAAATATACATTGAAAAAAGTTCATCTACTCCTGAGACAAACTTACTAAACAAAATGTTAAAACTGCTGTTTAAGGTTTTATAGCATTGTTAAGACTGTATTTCTATGATTGACAGAAGAGTACAGCAGGTTTTTTGAGGGGGTGTTTGTGTCATGGGAGAAAATGTCCATTATGTTTTCTTCTTTGGGGCATACGTGCACATATGTGAGACAGTGTGTGTGTGTGTGTGTGTGTGCGTGAGTGTTTCAGTAACCACTAGAGATGTTTTCTCATTTCACTAAGCAGAGAGAGCGAGGGACGCAAAACCTCATACCACAAGGTCAAAAAATCAACGCCACACTATTCATATTTTTACTCTCTTTGGGTTATGGCAAGCTTCTGCAACCTCTTTCACCCTCCCCACCACAACCACCTTTTTACTGCCTCCCACTGGACTGAATTTCTGTAATCTACTGAATCTGCTGCCAATAGATTTCCCGCCAGAGTTCACGTTCTTATTGAAGATTCAGAAAATCAAAAAAAGGAGATACCCTCCACTCCGGTGTGGATACACACATATTAGCACACAGTTGCTCTTTCACCCTCAAATACACACACAGACACACACATCAGCACATACGGGCTAAGCTCTGGAGATCTCTTCTAATAGTCTTTGGCTTCTAGGGGATCTGACAGGGCCGTGGAGAAGAGGAGAGTTTAAATGGTGATTGCTCTAATGAAAGTAAAAATGACACTGGAGAAGGAGGGATGGATGGAGAAAGCCAATGAGAGAAGGAATGAGTGAGGGAGAGAGGAAGGGATGGAGAGAAAAATATGCATTAAGGAAACAAAGAAGGATAAATGGCATGGTGGAGGAAGAGAGGGGGAAAAATAAGCTAGGGAGTTGCAAGGTGAGAATGTGTAAGCCTGAGCAAATAGTTATTACCAGTCTCTGAAGGGTGGCAGTGTGAGCTGAATAGACTGGGACTTAGAAACCACTGTTACTGGTGGTGATAGGGGACCGCTTCACAGCCCTGCAATCTGACAAAGCCCTAATAGGTAATAGAAGCAGATCACGAACAGCAAAAAAACAAAAGAGCTTTATCACACTGTAAGAGGTGAGAATCAGATAAGTCCAAACATTCAGATCCAACAATGTAAGTGGTTAAACGTCAATGATGTTTAACACACTTAATATGTCAAATGCAAACTAAAATGTGAAAACCACAACCACTGCTGTATAATATTTATTATAAGGTATTTATACAATAGTTGATCATAAAGCTCATAAAGTGTTGAGAGAATTAATTCTTCAGTTTAAATGTGTCAGTACAAGAGGTTCAAGCTCCATTTTACCCCTACTTTATCCTGATTAAAGATGAGTCAACTCCTTCCTTGCCAAAACATGAAACCTGGATGCTCAACTCTACAGATAAAACTGCACAATTTTATTTTTAGGGTATGGGAACTATTTATTTAGTTATTATTTGCTGACTCTTCAGCAAGCAGAAGAGTAGAAAATATTGTGTTGTGTATTGGCCTAGAAAACAGTGTCCACCTCCACATTGATGCAGGGGAAACCTCAAAAATGACAAGCACTCAAGAAAACAAGAAAGTACATATTATAAGCTTGGAAAAATGCATCATAGATGCAAATTTACACCAAAATTCAAGAAGGAATGCATGCAGGCAGCACGCGCACACACTGTTCACTTTGGATAATGTTCCCGTCCTCGCAGAGTTCATTTCCATTGGTCTATTTTTATGTACATTTGGAATTTGTGCATGGAAAAAGCCTGAATTTAAATGCTAGAAATTTTTAGAAAAGCTGAAATATCATACAACTTTTCCATTGCCCAAAAGTTAAAAAAAAAAATATATATATATATATCTATATATATATATGACGGGGCATCCAGGTGACCTGGTGGTCTAGCACTCATGCCATTAACCACAACATCCTGGTCTGAATCCGATTGGGGAGTTTTGTAGCAGCTCCCCTTTCTGTCCTCACAGCAGCTGGCAAAGATGCAACATGGTGTGTGTGGATGGAGACACAGTCATTCATTGAAATAAATGGCATTTTACCTGAGAAGCAGAAAATGCCATGTTGTACCAGATTTAAAGACCTATATTTATGAAATTGAATTGTCATGCCTTCTTTTTCACATAAGGCCAGTTGATGGAAACACACCACACTGATTGACATTTTATTTAGCTGACATTTTAGTAATTTGCTTAAATCTTGCATAATTTCTAGATGGAAGAAAATGTCAGAGAGAAGAGGAGATTTCTAAGTGTCAGAAGTTGTGACTGAAATTAAAAAAAAAATTAACCTTAAAATTTCCAGGAGAATTTGAGTTCCAGGGGGGCATCTGGGGGGTGTTTATGCATCATTCTACTCCAGCTAAAAATTAAATGTGAGGTTCAGAAGTTGAACTCCTGATCAAAACAGACAGGCCATATGCTGTGGCCTGGGCAACTTACCGCCGAGACAGAGAACAGGAGGAGACATGTTTGTGTGAGTTACAAAGTTCTAGACCAGCTAGGTTCTGTATGAAAGATATACTAGTATATGTACATAAGCACATGTAGACTGTACTGAATGGTACAATATGTAAGTAAAATTTACTTGGAGTTACCTCAGAATGCATCACAATTATCACTGATTCAGCTTCTTAAGTAAGGCTGGGTTCACACTTCAAAATTTTAGTCCTGATTTTTCACTACACACTCTTTTTGAATATCACAAACAAAAACCGCAGATCAGAGGCAAATCAGAGCTTGCCTGTGTGACAAAACAATCGCTATGTGTAGACTGTTCAAAGATGTGATCTGACACGTGCCAGTGCGTCACAAATGCCTGAACAATATTGAGCATGCATGCTAAATATCTGTATCTGTCAGGGAGTTCAAATCCTGTAGCCTGCATGCAGTATCTAACTATGTAATGTACATGTAGTGTGAGGTGCTGACTTTTGCATGTTGTTTTATAAACTATAAAAAGTATAATATGTAAGTGCATATTATTAAAATAATTTAATAATTTAATATTTTATTTGACAACACTAAAAGTTGTGTGGCATGTATGTGACTTAACTTGACTGAAGGCTGCTGCAGTTCTAATCCTAAATGCGGGGGGTGGGNGAGAGGGGGTGGGGGCTGCTGCAAGCATGAAGCTGACAAGTGTAGGCTGTTCACAGGTACACACATACACACAAGCACATGCATACCAAAACACAGAAGTGGATTAACAGTCAGTGCAGTGTGTTTCCCTAGGAGCTTCAAATACAAACCAGGTGAGAAACAATAGCAGTTACGAACTCCAATTTACTTTCTAATTTAAGCCCCATCACAGAGCACTGTTTAAAATACCCATTTGAAATAGTAAATAAGCCATGCAGTAAAAACATTCTCTGTGTTTATCCCTGGAGACTAATACACATAAATATCCCACCAAACAACTCCAAGCAGACGTCCTTCTATCCATTTAGCATGCTGTGAGACCAATACCTTTCTTTCTTCTTTGGCAGAAAATACCCTTTTTTTCCCCCTCTTAAAACCCTGGGTAATTTTCCTCATTGAGGCCCGATTCTGAATATTTGCATAAAAATGTGCACTTTTGAGCCTTCCCTAACAGAACATGGCCCTAATACACAATTACTCTCCTCAATAGTGGAGGCTAATTACAGAGGTGTCAGACAAACAGGTAGCAGAACAGAGAGGGGGGCCTCCAACACAATGCCTGAGATGCTGGTCTGCCACATGGGACAGAGCAATTCAGTGGAAAGCAGTAAATTCATTTAGCTGGCTTCATTAAACCCTGCTCCTTGGGCTTTGCATCATGCTCTCCCCTTTGCTCTCCTGCTTGCCTGCTCACCCTGCTCTCATTTGTGGGGCAGCGGATGTGCACTGGGTGAGAAGAAGATGAAGGGGAAAAGCTGTAGGGGAAAAGACGGAAGAGAGGGAGACAAGGAGGGACGAAGGAAGATGCACAGAGCACAGCAATAGGAAAGAGGGAAGGAAACATGCAAGAGGAAAAGAAGGGAGGAAGGAAGGACGATGGCAGCGAGTAAGGAAGGGAGAGAGGAAGGTGGGGCTCATACATAGAAATTATAGCACTCATATCAATAAAGCTGCACAGTCATACAAAAAAAAGAAAAAACAATTGACAGAAAGTGCTCGTAGAATGGAACAAGGACATTAGGGCATGTGCTCTTTTGACGATAAAGAAAAAAGACATAAAAGGACAAGCGTATAAAAGAATAATTTTAAATATGGCTTTTGTTTTATTCATCTGACCTAGTCTTCTAAAAGCCACAGAGAACAAAGAAAGGCAGCGAAAATTACAGCTTTGGTCCTCAACACGAGGCCAAATGCCAGGTCTCCAGCATGGTGAAACAAAGACAGGCCAGCCCCATGGGGGCTTTACCATTTAGATTATACTGCCTACTCTTTGACCTCTCAGTATGGATAACCATAATAAGCCATAGCCCCTGCTGTAAGCCCAACCTATGCACAAACCTCTACTTTTACACACAAACTAGAAAATTAGTCATGTGAATTCTGTGATCATTGAACACTCATTTCTGATATGCTGCTTTCAGTTACACAAGTTTGTGCCCAATTTAACAAACATTTGCTAGAAAGACAATTCAGGACTGTTACAAAATGGACACTGAAAGTAAAGAATTTACATTTGTGAAAGTAATTTGGAGAGTCTGGGGGAGGAAGTATTTTCCTTTCAGTCAGACAACTTAAGAATACTGATGGCTATGCATTTTACACAGAGGAAACACCACCATCCCCACTCCGGTGCTTTGGTTCCTGGCCAAGCAAACACTTCATGAGAACATTTCTAAGTGGTTACATTACATCCTTGCTCAGTACACACTGATTCTTAATGACTCAAATCACTTTTACACTTGACCAATGGATCCAGCTGCAGGGTGAACACAGAACCTGCAGTAATGGGCTCTTTCAGGGTAAAGAAGCAGAGAGGCTCCCTTGGTGACAGTCAAACAGAGCTTTAGCACCCATTCATAGAAAAGCATGCAAACACACAACACATAGATGTCTAATAGAGGTTTACCCACAGACCAAACTATGCATCCACATTCATACAAAGACATGCACACAGAGTGACATTTTCTGTTGTCAAGTGAAACAACGTGCCTGATAATCTGACAGAGCCAAGGATTATTGCTGAAATAATGCCACATTAAATGACAGTAATGATATTGGTGTTTGCTTGAAAGGTCTGACAGAAAAAAAATGGCCTTTACAATTATGACAAACTGATGGATGTTTTAAAGTAAAACACAAAAACTTCTTTTTTTTTTTTCTTTTTGAATTTGTCGTACTCTCAGAAAACAGACAAATGAGACAAACAAAGGTTGGGCTGAACACACAAATTGTGACTGTAAGGTAAAATTACATTCAGCAGAAATCTAACCTTCAGAATGGAATTACTTTTAAAAAGCATCAAAACACGAGTACAGGGGAATTGGAGGAAACCAAAACAATAAGATCACATCTCAGAACAAAGACATAAAATTAGATCAGAGAGAAAATCAAATGAGAGCAGAAATCATTCTAAGCAGGAACCCGTCAGAAGATGCACAATACATACATTTTTGCATCACTGAACAAAATCAAATAGCTATAAATCATGTTCTATTGCCTTCCACAGCCTTGTTACTGTCTCTTCTTACAGTATGTGCACTGGATGGCAATTGACTAAAATAATAAAAATATGTCCAGACTAACAGGATAGAGGGTAAGCTTTTATGCAGAGAAAATTAAGCTAAATAAAAAACATATTTGCTCAAAATGGAACCAATCATTTTGCCATCATGGGTTAACCAGTTAGTTAAAATGAATTTTAGCTAAATTTCAGTGTCAGGCTCATGACTGTTTTTGTGAGATTAAAGCACTTCAAGTGTCTAAACATGGATCCAAAGCTGTGGGTTGCAAGGTTTCCCATATAATGATTACATTTAAATGGTCCAGAAGGTCATTAAAATGTTTCCTACATACATTTTGTTTAGGATTTATTCAGAATGCTGTGATACCCTAAGATGGAATTCAAATGCAGTCCATTTTAATGATACCACTGACAAAGCCCAAGAACATAAGGCTATCAAACCCAAAAAAGGGTTTCAGCACATCTGCTGGCATGTGAGCATGACTGACAGAAAATTAAAAAGGCTACTGTCATGATCTGTCCGTGAAACATTATCTTCTCACTACACATTTCTATTGAACTTCTGTTCTAATCATTTCTTTTGTGAAAAAGTGGATTTATTACCTCCACCAAGATGGCTGTGCTTTTACCTGGTCGGTCAGTCTGTCGGTTGGTGTATTTGTTTTTGTTGTCAGCAGGATCCAGGAATTTTTAAAATACTGCATACTTTTATATTAATTCTGACTTGATGCTGTTTTAATTGCATGTTGTATTGTAAGTGTCTATGGACTTGAATTCTTTTTAATTTCATGTTCTTTTTATTCTTTTCCTGATGAATTGTATGGTGCCTTTGACTGTTTTGAAAGGGGCCAACAAATAAAATTTATTATTATTATTATTATTATTATTATTATTATTAGTATTATTATTATTAGTATTATTATTATAGTGATTTCTAAACATTACGTATTAGAGTGTTATTCTATATTTTTGTCATCCTGCAAAAGTAATACACAAATTTCAATTAAAAGAAGTAAGAAAAAAATCCCAGCATTTGTAACCCATAATATACTATCAATATATGGATCGAGATACAGCCTCAAGGGGGCAAATGCAGCCTCAAGGGGGCACAAGCCAGTGTCCTCCTTGTGCCGGTCCCAAGC